>JAULKJ010319893.1:0-10527 GCA_032355405.1 Rubia balearica
TCACACAAAAAAAAGGTCCCAATATGTTATATTAGGATGCAAAAAAGCGACCCAATGTACAATTATATAAATCACGAAAAAGCGACCCAAAAAATATAATAGGACGTATAGAAACAACCCTATATCTTACTATAAGGAATCTATAGGGAATCGCGATAACGGGTCGTTTATAGAACGCTTTTAAAAAGCATCCTATCAATGGAAGAGTCCCAATAGAGACCTATTGAGACACATTTTAGCATCCCAATAACCCTTTTATGTTCTAGAAGAGACCACTCTGAGGTTGTTCAACAACTGATCATGATTGATTCTATTAGGCCAGGGGAATATCCGGCCTTAAACAGGTTTCACGCCGTCCTTGAAGCTGTGAGATTTAACATGTACGACGTGGTCAAGTTGTTCTTGGAGCAATGGCCTGGATTATTTGAAGGTAGCAAGTTTACTTGTACTTCCTTATTATCTAGATTTGAGCGTCCTTCACATCTATTCATCGATAAGAGGCACAACCGGATTGCCACTTTGATCTTGTCCAGTTGCAAATCGATTCATTATCGTGGTCCCTGGGGGCGAACCGCCTTACACGTTGCAGCAATCACAGGTTCTCCTGGTAACTTTTCTTTGTCCTATTGATTTGTGTAGTTTGGTCATAAATCGAGTGATAAATATACATAACCCTAGTGTTGACATGAATTGATGCCACCATGAATGCCAGGGTTGATAATGGGTTTAAGATCCGACTCATGTACCCACGTGATCTAGTTAGACCCATTAGATCGGGTATGACTTTAAAAAATTTAGATTCATCGATTCAGGTCCAGATCTGGGTCTAAATTTTAAAATACATATTCGGTCCGGGTCTAAAATATTAAACCCAAACCTGATTCAGATCCAACCCGTAAACCCTAACTATGTACTCCCTCTGTCCCACAAATTTTGGTCACTCTACTTTTTCAAAATTAAATTTAGCAAAATTTGACCATTAATATAAGTTAATATATATATGATAAAAATATAATATAAAATATTGTTAGATTCGTCTTAACATCCATTTATTAATTAAATATCAGATTTTTATGCAAAATTGTTATATGTAGCTAGAAATATTGACGGTCAAAAAGATCAATGAAGACCATGAAAAAGTAGAGTGGCCAAAAGTAATGGGACGGAGGGAGTATAATTTTACCTTAATGTCAGGATTACTTTCATATTCTCTCTGTATTTTAATTTTTAATTCAACAAATAATATGTATTGTATATTTTTTTTCTTAAAAAAAATTCATATGCACATTGAATTTGAATTATTGTATTTAAGATAATATATATTTTATTTAGTAAAAATAAAAATTAGAATACTAGACAAATTTAGGACTCTTTTAGACCCAAGATATTCAGACCCTACGAGTTCGGGTCGAGTGTGGATTTAACTAAATATTTTTTGGGTCGGGTCTAGACCTTATTAGACCCGATTCATGATCATCCCTAGTACTCCCTCTGTACCAACCAAACTTGCACTGAATATTTTTCACAATTTCCAATAAACATGTTTGACTGTAAGTATATGCGACTAGGCACATATAATAACGACACATAAAAAGTTGATAAAGTCAGACAGTCTACATTGGCTTTTACATGTTGTAAGTTTTCATGAAATTTAAATATTGTATTTTAAAAGTTAAAATAAGTAATGATATGTATTTGAATGTGAAAATATAATAAATATATAATAAAAAATTAAAATTTAATATGTAATTTAACTAATGCAGTGTATAAGGTAAAAAATAAGGCCGCCTGTCAAGAGACCCACTCTAAAAAAATGTTAATATTGCTATGGTGAAAAAAAAAATTTATGTAGATTTAGTTGGTTCGGAGAAAGTAGTTGAATCATTATTCACAGGAATTTATATATATTACAAGCCTGAATTGATAATCCAATGAATTTGTACAGAGATCACGAAAATACTGTCAGAGAAAATGCCTGCTCAGATGGCTCTGAGGGTTGATGCCCGTGGGTGGAGTGCGCTACATTATGCTGCTAAGCTTAATCATAAAGAAATCGTAAAACTATTACTGTCCAAACACCCATCCATGGTTTATACGGTGGTAAAAAAGGATGACCATAAGACTGCTCTTCATATGGCTGTAATAGATGGGCATTTGGATGTGGTAAGGGAAATTCTGTTGCACTGCCCTCATTGTTGGGAGATCACTACTCGCCAATGGCAGAATATTCTTCATCTAGCGGTTGTGAACGAGCGTAAACAAGTGCTCGAATTCATCTTATCAACCCCATGGGCTTCTGAACTCATTAATAAAACCGATGCTAATGGAAACACTCCCCTTCATCTCTATGCTTTGACCAAAAACTTGGAATCGTACAGCCTTCTGAATCATCCGTGTGTGGATCGGAATCTCTTAAACAAGCAAAAGTTCACTCCCTTCGACATAGTTGCAGGACATAATGGCATAAATCTCACCACAAGGCAGGTACGAGGTGTTTCTTTCATATTCGCACACTTTCTATTTTTAGCAAGACTCATTCGATTTCATTCACCTCAGATTTCAATTCGAGATGAGCTGGTGAGATCGAGCGCTACCTCAGGTTCATGGTGGATGGACCCCGAAGCAGGAAAATCATGGGATCTGCGTGCAGAAATTGATGAAGAATCACGAAGAGCAGATACATACATGGTGGTTGCTACATTGATAGTTACAGTGGCATTTGCAGCAGGCTTTACCGTTCCAGGTGGGTACGACACCTCAAAAGGGAATGAAGGAATGGCAGTTCTGAGAAACAAACGTGCATTTTCGGTGTTCATTATGTCGGATGCATTCGCAATGGTACTCTCAGTTTATGCTGTCTTGTTGAATCTTATTGCCAGAGAGAGACTTATCTCCGGATATACCTTAGCAGCACTCCTTAATGCCAAGTTACTCATTTTCGTGGCCATGATCTCATTATCCGTTGCATTCCTCAGTGGACTTTATGCAGTCATACCTGTGGCGAACACGTTTGTGGGGAAAAAGTTTGTTTCGAACAAGTTTCTGGAAGTTGACAGGATTGTTCTGGCAGTTGAAATTATTGTTCCAATGGCTGTTGCCACTTTTGTAATTGTGTACAAAGTCATCACTACAACTATTAGGATGCGGGAAGCTTTTACAAAAGGCGTCCTACGAAAGGCATATAGGACGCTTATAAATTAAACGTCTCATTGTTGTGTGACACATGCTGAAAGTGTCCCAATATATATGCAAATAAAATACTATAAAGTGTCCCAATATTAAAAAAAATTGGGACATTTGCAAGCATCCCAATAGATGCATATGAGAACATTTATAACAGTCCCAAGTAAAAAATTTATTGGGACATTTATAACCATCCTAATATATCTATTGGGACACTTATATATGATGCTTAGTATGAAAATAAATAAATAAATTATATTTGGCATTTATTAATTAATGTCTTATGAATAATATATAAGATATATTGATTGCCACTTACAGAAAGGAAAAATAGTGTGGAATTGATTTGATATATTAATTCGACCCAATAGTGTGGGTAATCATTTGCTTTCCTGTTGTATAGTTCAGAGAAAATGATCATAAAATGACGATTTGAACGATTTGTACCGTTCCAACCGCGCGAATAGTGTGGTATTGATTTAAAATTTGAATTGAAAGGAAAGCCTGATTTGAAAGGAAAGCCTTATTTGAACTTCGATCTGAACAATTCTCATCTCCGTGCGAATTCATCTTCATTTTGAACTGGAGAATTCATCTTCGTTTGAATCGGTGAATTCATCTCCGTGCGATTCCCAACAACCGACAACTTCAAAGGTTTTATCCTCGGCACAGTTCAACCTAGTGTGGAAATCTCAATCTAGTGTGGAATCGGCTCCATTCTCTACTCTCAATCTCTCATCTTCGTTTCCCCTTGTTATTCTGCCGGTCAAATCGGCGATGGAAGCTCAAAATCATCACCTCAAGTTCAGTTTCGACTGATTGGCTAGAAATTTGCAAAGGTATTAAGGTAACCATAGAAAATATCAGTTAACTTGTTAAAATTGTGTTTGAGTGCTCGGTTACTTAATTTGTTGATTTGCTTAGACTCTGGTTGGATTTGATGAGCTTTATGTGCTTCTGCTTTTAATTCTCGAATTTGATATTTGAAGGTGCATCCTCTCGCAGCTAGCTAACTTTGAATTCGACAATGTCTGATTGCCTTAAGGCTATGCTCTGCTGCTGTTTAAGTGATAGGTATTGTTAGAATAAGTTATCACTTAACTCATCAACTCTCCTAGATGCGAATTTGCCCTATTGTAAAGTACTTTTAAGTAGAGAAAAGAAAGACTAAACAACTACTAATGTTTGTTGTGAGGAGGATAGCAGCATATTGCTTTATAGCATCTACTACTGTGATTTTCACCTTTTAATGTATGTGATAACTCTAGTAGGCCAGCCCTGATGGAGGGCCATACAGGTGTAAAATGTTCTTGCATTTTGAGATTCTTCTAAATCGATCCAAATAATAAGTTTAAGATCTTAAAAGAGAGAGAATTGAGGGAGTAGTAAATAAGGATCCCAATAAATGATAACAGGGCATCCTCATGTACTAATTTGAGTCGGAACTTTAAGTGACAGATGTGTTGGCTTTAAGGCATCCAAACCCATATGAAGTTTGTGAAAGTTTTGCGTCATATTGAACTTGAGTATAATTTGAATTTATGAGGTCACTGGAAGTGCTTGTTTATCATTTGTTTATGGACTAGTATTACTCAAACTTTGAATTAATGTGCAACTGCAATAGCTTTGACTTGTACATTTATCACACTTTGGTCCTCGTAAACGTCACAGTTTATATCATTTATCACAGTTTCAGTGAGCATAATATATGCATTACATTAGCCAAGTACTTTGTACTGGGAGTAGATATGGCCGAGTGATTTTGTAGGACAATGTTCCCGTTTCCTCTAATTTTTTATGTAGACCGTATGTACTTACATAGGAGGGATGATGGTTAAATGCCCAACTTATCAAACATTTCACGAAATAGAGTTTGAATTGTCTTTTTCCCTATCTTCATAATATGCACCATTGGCTAACTAGCAAATTTGTACGACTATCCAGCAGCAAATATAAGTTGTGAACCCCAATTATTTTCAATTTCCAACTCATTTCTTTTGGTTGTCAGAGATGCTCTTTTGTAGTTCAAATTAAGCAAAAATGGCTTGTAGTCCGAATTGATTTGAGCAAAAACGGTTTACTGCAATCTATAGGGTAATTTGCAGAACACTTAAGTGAATGCAGTTGGGTGGTTCCCCTCAACCTTGCTTTTGTGCAACATTTCCATCCTTCATAATTTTTCTCTGTCATAAAAATAAAAATGCACTGTAGATTTTTGCTAATTCATCAGGACTGAGGCAATACTATTATAGTAGCAGTAGGTAATATATACTTGTGCGTGTCTGTATATTTTGTTGCAAAAGTAACTCAGACATGTCAATTTATTGCCCCATAATGGTTACCACTTTCAAATTTTTAGACCAAAAAAAGGGGACGAGATCAACCAAAATAGGGCGTGACAAATAAAATTTGTGCTAAGTCAAGTTAAATTTCTTCATGGCTCTTTAGACACCTTTCTTTCTTCCATCTTTACTCTTTTTCTTTTGCTATTGATTGCATGATCAGGTAGCTCGATTGTGCAACCATGGTTATAATTAAGTTAGCAAAATCTTTGATTAGGGTCATCTTTGTTTAGGGTCATTGACAGGTTTGAATTGGGTAGTTGGTATGCTAAGAAAGAAGTACGGGCACAAGAAATTGCAGTTTCCAACATATACTTACAATCTCCATGTCCTAAATGCTGAGTACCATTCGTAGAGGATCCATTGGTTGGAGATTTGAAATGAATTCATAAGGGCTCCTATGTTCGAAAGAAGTGAAGCAAGATGGAATAGTGTAGTTGAATTGACAAAGTTATTTCCCTATACTGAGGCTAACCTGCTTTCATTTTAAAGTGTCTAGGGTCCATCATGGATATACCTTAGTTTTACATGGTTTCATTTTTCTGCAAGTCGATATCTTATTTGCTTCCAAGATCTTTATATATATATATATGTGGTAGTTATGTTGATTTATCAGGTTTCAGTCTAACAAGATATTAGATCTGACATTATCTTTCCCACTTTCAGAATCTATCCAATAGGCAGAAGACTGGATGTGGAAAAGGGTCAGCGGCGGACCGATCAAGATCTGCAACAACAAGGTAATTTTGGGAACATATAATATATTTTTTATGATGATGGGGATCAGACTGTGAAGGACTGGGGAGTGAAAATAATGGCTTATCATCACTTCCACCGCCGTTCTATTCAGTGAATTCCACCACCTTTGGTAGCATGTCGTAATATTTTTCACTATCTGTTAGATTGCCATTTTCTTTGTCTTCTTTCTTGGTCAAAGCCTCATCGAGAAACATGGAAAACTCTGCGATCTTCTGATGCAATGCAGATTCAGAGTTTTGCAGTTCCTCATTTTCCTGAAGAATGTTCTGAAACTCGTTTTCTTTGTCCAAAAGACTCTCTTTCAATTTCATGCTTTTTGGCCGCAGCAAGTTTCTCATTGTTCAAAGCCTGCAATTTATCTTCCTCTTTGGATTCAATCTCGGAAGTGAGAGATTTGACCTTTTTTTCCTACAGTGAAGCTGCTTTTGTAGCCATTGCAAGATGACATTCTGTTTCATCCAATTCCATTTTCTTCCTTTTCATAGAGATCTGCAACAACCCGACCTTTTCTTTAAGATTCACAACCTCAGATTCTGCATTGTGCAATGAATTATTACTCTCTTCGAGTTGTTTCGTTACTGACTGGAGTGATTCAGATGCAGATCTCTCCAAACGCTTAGTTTCATCTGAATAAGCCTCCAAGTTCTCAACCCTTATTTTTCACTCATCAGTCAAATTGTGTGCATATTATTTCACCATTCTCTCAGCCTCGAGCTCCACACTGAGTTGCTCTGAAATAGAAGTGATGATAACGTTGTTTCTGGAAAAAAAATTATCTGATTGCAGTGCTCTGAAACAAAATTAATACAAAATTAGTTTCAAAAGTCATATTGCAAAATTAATATTAACTAATAACGTAGTTTTTATACAAAATTAGTTCATTTACCTCACAAGTGCATCCTCTACCCTCAGGGTATGCATTAGACCTATATGCTAATTGGATTATGACACGAGTTTCCTTCAATGGTCCTAATTGCAAGTCATTATACATAGAGAGACGCATGATATTAATTGATTCGCCTAGATCTAACATGGGCTTTTAAATAGTTTTTGTTCCAATCATGCATGGAATAGAAATATGTTTGGATCCTTACATTTTTGTGGCAATTTACATTGAATAACAGCAGATACATTTTTCCCCACCCTAATTTTTGCATCTTTCCTATGTTTCATCTTCTTCGAGCAAATTTTTTTGAGAAATTTTGCGTACCTGCTTATGGCTTCAGTCAAAGGAAAATTTATTTCTACCTTATTGAATACCTTCGAGATATCCTTCTCATCCACTTCCTTCTTGTTACGAGCTAACATGGATGGGAAAGGTGGAGATACTTTTGAGTTGGAAATAGATGTCATTGGTTTAGTGTTTACCTTTGAGAACTCATTTTTACTCTTTTTATATTCTCAATGTTGGCTCTTCTTCTTGTCTGCTTCATTAGGTTCAGGATCGACTAACTCTTTCCCACTCCTTAAGTTTACCACAGTTACATTGTCTCTAGGATTCAGTACAGTTTGGGAGGGTAATCTTCCATCGATGAACTGAAACTTATTTGTCTCCACAACCATTTGTGTCATCTGTTGCTCAATATTTTCTATAGAAACTCTTGTCTCTTATTGAATAGCATTCGTGTTTTGGGCTCCACTTCACTACCTTGCACAATAATCTTAAGAACATCATTCATGGAAATATTTTGATCGTCTTGGGTGGGATGAACATCATGAACAATTTGTGCTTGTTTTGGAGCATAAATTCCAAGGGTTTTCTATCCCTATCTAAATTTTGGATGATTCCTCCATCCCTGATTGTATGTATTCAAAAATGGGTCATACCTTCTTGGTGTCACGGGGTCATCTTCTGATCCATTACATGCATGTTCGGTTTGAGGATCCTGTAGAGTGCAGTATGAGTCAGTTTAGTTTCCTATGTGTGAGCAAATTTTGCATTTTACTCCTTCGGAACTCTTCATGGCTAAATCTTTTACAATTGAAGTGAGGCCATCTAGCTTTTCATACAAATGTGAGGCACTGGCTGCCTTAACTGGTCTGGACCTATCATCATCTTCATCATATTCATGTATGACCATATCAAAGATGATATCCTCTGCCTCATCCATGGATTTGTTCAGCATATTTCCTCCACAAGTTGCATCAAAAAATTTCCCTTCAATAGAACACATGCCACAATAAAAATAATTAGTGATGAGCTGGTATTCAATAAAACCTTAGTTAGGACACTGGGGACACAATTGATTAAACCTATCCCAATAAATCACAAGAAACTCCCCCTTCTTTTGTCTAATACCACTTATAGCATATCTCACATTAGCTGCTCTAGATTCGGGAAAAAACTTTTGTAAAATCTTTCCTCTAAATCCTCCCAAGCTCGAATTGAACCAGGTGGGAGTTCAAAAATCCATTCATGAGCTTTTCCTTGCAAAGTGTGTGTAAAGGTGAGTAGTTTAATATGATCCTCCGAAAAATCGTGTGGTCGAAGAGTTGCACATACGAGATCAAATTCATCAAGATGGTTATGAGACTCTCAACTGGCATATCACCAAATCTAGGTAATACTAGTATGAAACCTGGTTTAATCTCGGAGTTGCGGTTGATGTTAGGAAGAACAATGTATAAAGAACAATTGTGTCTGTAATGTCCCATGTGTCTGATCCGCTGAGCTGGTAGTTCCTCTTCACGTCTCTATTCGTCAGCCACGTTGAACTGATTTTCGCTAGCAGTTGACTCAGACGAGGAAGATCCTTTCGGGATTTTTCTCTGTTTCGTTAGACTTCATGCAAGTTTCTGAATCTCTGGAGTGAAGATTAACTATCATGTACGAGAAGAATGAGGCATAGACCAGAAAAAGGTGAAAATAAATAAAAGAAAAAAACACTGCTTAAAATCAATCCCTGGCAGCGGTGTAAAAATTTGGTGCGTCATTTTACACCAAAATAGATCGAGCTCTATGATGAATTTTTCAGTTCTGGATTATGCAGTCGGTATGATCATACCGACCAATATAGTTGCAAGAAAGTTCGTTTCCCAAGAGATTGGCAAGACTTTTTGCTTAATCTTTAATCTGCGAATTTGTAACCAAAGCAAATAGATGAGGGTAGTGAATAATAAAAAACTAAAAATTGAGTAAAAACGAGAACGGGAAATTGCTACAGATTGCAAAAAGATTCAACTATTATGAGATAATTCTTGTTCCAATCACTTCCGTACTGACTTTCTATCTCGATCTATGATGCAAAGATGACTTTAAATGCATGCATACAAATTGGTTATAGTTGCAAGTAACCAATCTTTCCTTACCTTGTCGATAATTAGGAGGACGCCTCACTAACTATTTCTCTAACTTACGAATAACCTAAGAGATGCTCTATAAATTTAATATGCTAGCAGCAATTATATCTCAATAAAATCACAATAATCTCAAAAAATATATGAACACAATATAACACATATCAGTCTTTTTGTGTGCGATTGTGTTTTAGTTGTTTATAACTTTAATTATTTTAATCACAAAGTTTTATTTTAGATTTACTATCGCATAGATAGAGTCATATTATATTTAATATGATTAATAAAGTGATTTAATATTTATTCATATTTATTATAAGGTACTTATGAATATCTTTTAAAATAAATCTTAACATGTATATATATAATTATTATAATTCGACCATAAAAATGATATATAAATTTTTTTTTATGGTTGATCTTACTGTTAAACGGTCTAACATGATATCTTATCTACTTAAACAACAAAGGAAAAGAATCAGAAGGGTAATTTAAAAAAAATGAATAATCAAAATTTGAAAGATTGATACTAAACTTGCTATATGTTGAGAATTTTCTTTTCAAAAAGAAATGTTCTTGGGGATTTGCCCAGATTATAAGCTACCTGGGTAGAGAAATTCAAATGAAGTCAAAAGTGCAAGTTTGAGTTGAGGATCACAATTGATTACAACAAACGATGCCTTCAAAGTACAAAAATTAATAAAAGAGAAGTTTTTAATTTAGTGATTTACCATACTTTATATATGATTTTTCTCAGCAAACATTTTGCAATTCATGTTATAAATTTAAATAAATTTTTAGTTTAAGAATTTTCATAATTTGTTTGGAGTGTTTGTTGAAGAATTTAAAAACGAAATATATGAAATGAAATACTCCCTCTCTCCCAGTTCAAGCTGCACACTTTTTGGTCAACTTTCTCAGACCATGTTTGACCATAAATTTCAAT
>JAULKJ010319912.1:0-10527 GCA_032355405.1 Rubia balearica
GTTACAAAATGAAGGATTTAGATACGAAAACAAAAAATGGTTATCTAAACCCCTTATGATGTAAACCTACTTAATTCTAGCAATCTTCCACAAAAAGATAACAAAAGAGATGTTAAATGTTTCGAAAAATACATGCATTTGACGTCTCATCACGTGTCAGACGAAAACAATTCAAAGCCGGATCATAAATTATACCCGGAGCAGTGGGCTGCATTAAATACAGCCCGCTCCGAGCCCCCACTGTGAGGATTTTTGGGCTTAGTTCCGTCTCAATTTTTAATTGAGCCACCCACTGCAGATGCTCTTATAACCCTTGCTTCTAAGACCACTTTTTCCAAACATCAACGAATTTTCTTTTCTTCTAAGTTTAACTGATCCTAAGTCAAAATTCTGCACCAGTAACTTATAACCCTTGCTTAGACTATGTACAATTGTGAAACCACTCTTGTGATTTCAGTGGTTTCAGTTCATTAAATATTCAATTTCTCTTCCACCCATCAATTCAAAATTACCAAGAAAGCACTCTATTTTTACCCCCCACAATGATTGAAACTACTATGAAACCACTTCATAGATCTCACTTGGTATTCTCTACCATACTCATTAATTTTACCTTCAATATTTAATTTAAATAAAAATTACCTATCTAAAATAAATTTAAATAAGAAATTTAACAATACACTTGTAATTTTTTAATTGAATTTTATTTTTTAAAATTTAATATTAATAATTTCAATTTTTAAAAATTATTTTATCAACCACAATTCAAATGAACCATATTTTTTAAAAGAAGAATGTAATTTCAATTTATAAAAATTACAAAATTTTGATTTTGATTCTTTTAATAAAAATCAGATTTATTTTTTATTTTTTAAAAAAGTAAATAAATTATTTCTAATTTTTTGAAAATTCATTTTTTTTAAAAAATCATTGGGACACATGGCAACACAGAGTTGCCGCTTGTCCAATGTATGCTATTTTTTTGAAAAAAAGTTGGAGACAAATGCTGTCACGTGGCTAAATCAGAGGATGTCACGGCCCACGTTGCCCACGGGCCCCACCTTCACGTAGGTGTCTGCAGCAAAAATGGAACTGGCCTATTCCAATATTCGAAAACCGACATCCGATTGCAATTACTTTAAAACTCCCACTGTGAAATTTCATGGTATCAATGTGATTTCAGTTTGGAATTGAAACCACTTTGAAACCCTACTGCACATGTACTCTAATAGATGCGTATGTCCCTTCCCTACTATAGAGTAGAGAAAATATGATTGAGTGACCAAAGGTGATGTCGATAGGAGTGGTCGGCCACTCAAGAACTCCCTCAAGTACTCTAATTATGGCCCCCTTTGACCACAGTTTTTTCCATGTCATGTTTGACCATTGATAACTTTTGTTGTATACAATAACAGACATCATGTGAGATGTCTTTGGATTCTCCGTAGCCTGTAGTTTCTAACAAGTAAAATTTTATAACCCGTTATTGTAAGAAGCCAAAGTTATAGGAGGTCAAACATGGATTGAAAAAATGTGAGAAAAAAGGGGGTCATAATTAGAGAACCGGAGGGAGTATATATTTTCCCTTGTTACTAAATTATGTCTTTAGACTCTGCTTTGTTAAAAAATTCTTCATAACGACAAAAAAAATACTCACTCTGTTCCACCAGTTTTCGCCTATTTACTTTTTCCAAATTAAATTTAGTAAACTTTGGCCCTAAATATATATATATATCTATATATATATATATTTATAATAAAAATATCATGTGAGATATTGTTAAATTCATCTTAACATTTATTTTCTAAATATCAATTTTTTATGCGAAATTGTTGCATGTAAGTAGAGATATTGACGGTCAAACATGATCATTGAATACCGTGAAAAAGTAAATAGGACAAAACTGTTGGGACGGAGAGAGTATCAAATAATTGTACTCCCTCTGTTTCTCTATAAGTTGCACCGTAGGTTTAGGTGCTTGGATTTAAGTGAAGAAAATGAGTGGATAAAATTGAATGTAGAATGTAAAAATTAGAATGAGTGGATGAAATTGAAGAAATATTACCAAAAATGGAAATTGTGCCAATATAAAAGAAACAACCGAAAAAGGAAAGTGTGCCAATAATAGAGAAACAGACGGAGTACTTTATTTTCAAATCATTAACATTACAATTCCAGAAGGAAAAAACAGTATATTCTCCCACCATTCATCAAGAATACACTATTGATATCACACAACTTGTGTAGCACCAGTAGATGGTTTAGGATGCAATGAGTCATCAGAATGAATTTCATGCTTTGTTGTGTCAAACTTCTCTCCATCACCCCACAAAGCATAAGCCTCTTCCCCATGCACAGCGTCATCTCCAATCTTCAACTGTTCCTCGGACATACGCAGAGGTATGACCAGGTTAATCAAGAAACAGATGATGGACGTGACAACGATGTTCCACCCGATCACGAAACCACCACCGACGATTTGTTTCAGGATCTGGACACCGCCAGAACCTCGGTAGACTCCGCCCCTGGAGTTCTGAACGACAAGAAAAAGGTTGCAAAGCGTAGGCTCGGCAAAGAGCCCAGTTAGGATGCCTCCAAGTAAGCCGGCCACGGCGTGAGTGTGGAAGACACCTAATGTGTCATCTATTTTCTGGAGGAGTGGCCATCTTTTGTGCACAATCATCATGGTGAACCATGGAACACTTCCGGAGAGAATGCCCATAACTATGGCTGCCCATCCTTGAACCAGACCTGAAGACATCCATCAATTTCATCCAATCATTCTATTTTTCACTTTCTAAGTTTAATTTCATTCACTCATTTCATTCACCTAAATTCAAACAGCTAAACTTATACCTGCACCAGGGGTGATGCAAACAAGGCCGGTGATCATCCCCTGAACTGCTCCAATGACGGATGGTTTATTGAAGAAAATGACATCGAGCCAAGTCCAGACCAGTAGGCTTGTGGCGGCACAAATGTTGGTGTTTAGGACTGCCATGGAAGAGTCGATGTTTGCGCTGTAGGGATCTCCACCGTTGAACCCTGCCCATCCCATCCACAGTAACCCTGCTCCAGCAAGCATCAACAATACATTGTTTGGTGGAAATCTTTCCCTATCAGTTTTCGATCTTGGACCTACCTACATTAGCAAACCTAACAAAATTACTCATGTTTCCTGTTTCACCTCAAATCAATTCAACTCACGTGAAGCGAAAAGAACATACAAGTTAACTCCGTTCTTTTCAACTTATGTGCACTTTGGTTAAACTCAACTCAACTCAGTTGATCAATAAATTTTAATTTGATAAATTTTAGATTACTTTAGTCCTACCATTATTACATTTCGTTGCACCTATTTTTGGTTCAAATTCATTTAATATAAATCAGATGGAGAGAACCTGACATAAACTGGATTAAAAAAACACTAAAGTCTTGTTTACTTCATCTGATTTATAAACTAAACACAATTAAACTACACGTAACTTGAAAATGATATAACCTTCCACTATGTTTACATATATATGAGTGTAATACAATTTAGTGAAAAGTCAGCTCCAAGAAACAAGGCCTTAATTTTATTGTTTTTAAAATTTTATTCTGCTTTTTAAACTTACTTAAAAGTGGACTTTTAAACGAGACATTACGTCATATTTTTTTCTAACTTATCTGCATTTCAATTCAATCCATTTCACTAAAATTTTGAATTAATGTTTACTTAGCTTAATTAGTTTTGTTATTTATTATTATTTTTACTATGCTTGTGTTAGAATCGGTCAATTAGATGACTAGATATCGGCTGATTACTATATTAGAGTTATTTCAATATTACGATTCCTTATGTAATTCTACTATATTGTTCTTTTTAGTAGTGTAAAATTCATTGCCATAAATTGTTTTTCATTGTATCAGAGTCTCACAGATCTTGGCCCTGATCTCTTCCCTCTTTCATCTTTTTTTCCATTTCTCGCCGGCGGCCTTTTCCGGTGAATTCCCCGCCAACTTCCAGGGAATTTTGGCAGCCTCCAACACCGCTTCCCTCTCAAGTCTCTGGGAATCCATATCCTAACTATCACGATCGTGTTCAGCGAATCGTGTTCACGTTTTTCTCTAATTCCAGTTCCAGCGGCGAATCAGTTTTGTTACGGATCTCAATTCTGGAGCTCACACAGTCTCCGCCGAGTTCAAATCCATTGGAATTATAATTCATGTGCCTTCATTGTGTGCGAGTTCAAGTTCCTATTCCAAGGAGTTCCAGCCCGTCGGCGTTTTCCAACAGCGTATTCCTCCAGTGAAGACTTTCCATCTCTGGGGTCTTTGAGTTCAAGTGATGATGACATCTTTCATCAGTATCCCAAGCGCGCGTCCTATTCACACGCAGGCAGACTCTTCAGGCGCGTTATTTTCATGTGCGGTAGCTCTTTCAGCACGTCAGATCCACGTGCGACAGCCATTCAGCGCGTCAATTCCATTCACGGGCAAATTCTTCAATGCTTGTTTATCATGCGCGGTCCACCTTGTAGTTTTTAGCATTATTTTCCGTATACACACTCATCTTGCCGATTTTCCGTGCACACACTCAGATTCGGTATTCAGCATTATGGCACATTTTGGTGGTAATTCAGGATTTAAGCATTGTGGTTCCAAGTGGATTGTAGACTCTGGCGCCATAAAACACATGACATCGTCCCCCGTGATTGTTGATCATGTGACACCTTATTATAGTTCTTCCCGCATCTATATTGGTAATCTTTCTCACCTCCCTATTACTCATGTCGGTAATTCTCATATTTCTAAGTTCCTGCATCTTTATGATGTGCGTATTGTGCCTGATATCACTAAAAATTTGCGTTCTATTAGCAAATTAACTCGAGATTTAAACTGTGTTGCTTGCTTTGATGATCACTCATTTATTATTTGGCATAAAATCACTAGAGAAATCTTGGGTCATGGTCATATTGAAGATAGGCTTTATATTTTAGACTATGGTGCATTTATTTTACTATCTACTGTAGAATTCAATAAGTCGCGTACCTCTTTTGAAACTTGGCAAGGTAGACTTGGTCATATTTCGTATCCGTTATTTCTGGTTTGCATGTTTTGAATCCTTATCTGTCACATCGGTTTTGCCCAAATCCACCCTTTGTGATACATGTGAAAAAGCTAAAGGGAAGTGATTATCTTTTCATTCAAATGATAAATGTGCTTATAGGGTATTTGATTTATTTCATTGTGATTTATAGGGGTCTCTCTCCCTTTTTATCAGCCAATGGTTTCTCCTACTATGCTATTTTCCTTGATGATCATCTCGACTCTCGTGGTTTTACCCACTGCACCGTAAATATGACTTTTTGGATGTTTATCGCCGATTTGAGGCTTATGGAGAATCAGTTCTCTTCCACCATTAAGGTGTTTCAAATTGATGGGGGACTGAGTTCGTAAATGGTCACTTATGCTCTCAATTTCAGACAAGGGGCATTCACCATCAAATTTCTTGCCCCTATACTCCTGAACCATATGACCGAGCTGAGCGCAAGGAGTGCCACATTGCAAGGATGGGTTTGTCTATGTTATAACACTCTTATGTCTCTCTCTCTCTCTCTCCCCCACTGGCCTCGAGCCTTTGCTACAACCGTTTATACCATAAATCAATTGTCCACTCCTATTATTTGCACTCGATCACCATATGAAGTTATTAATGGCCGGATTTCCATATACACGGACTTCCATGTATTTTTTTTGTCGTGTGTACCCTTATTTTCGTCCATATGCAGCTCATAAAATCGCTCCTTGTAGTCTTCCATGTATCTTTCTTAGGTACAACTCTCAGTACAAGAGATATCGATGTTTGGATTCTGTATCTGGAAAGATATATGTCACCAGACATGCTCGGTTTGGCGACACTTCCCTTCCTTATGCCAATAGTGCTACTTCAGTAGCTACGTTCTTTTTGGATGTCTCTACTTTTTTTAATCCTGCTGATGCATCAATTGATATTCTTGCTTCTTCCACGGTGACATCTCCTCCTGCTCACCTTGTCACTTCGGTTGCCAACCCTCATAGCTCATCGATGCTTTCGTCCTCACCGATTAGGGCACTCTATTATGTCTGCTCTGTTGATTCAGACCATCCATTGGCAGCTCTGACGCATCCTGCTCCATCTATCTCTCTATCGACCAACTCATCTGATTCTCCGATTTACAGGCCACCTCATGGCCACTCCACCAGCGGGGTCTGCTCTTCTGGCTTCTCCTCCTTAGCCTCACACTCATAGGATGGCTACTCGATCAACAACTGGGGCTATTCAGTCCAGAGATTATTCTGATATCGTTGCTCATGGTCTTATTGCTGCCTTACTTGCTCAGTCTAAACCCACGCATTACCACACTGCTCTTCACAATCCATCTTGGGTTTCTACTATAGATGATGAGATAACAGCTCTTCGTGCATAGCGCAGCTGGGATTTGGTTCCGCACCTATTGGATGTCAACATTGTTGGGTCCAATATGGGTTTAGTGACTGAAGTATTGTCTTAATGGTACTGTTGCACACTATAAGGCTCAACTTGTTGCGCAGGTTGTTTTTGCAAATTCCAAGATTTTACTGTGGCCACACCTTTAGTCTGGTGATCAAAGCCTCCACGGTTTGTATTGTCCTGGCTATTGCTACGATGCGCTCCTTGGCTCTTCATCAGTTGGATGTCAAGAACGCTTTCCTTAATGACATACTAGATACTCTAGTCTATATGGAGCAACCTATAGGTTACAAGGACCCGCTTCATCTAGATTATGTCTTTCATTTGCGTAAGGGTATTATTTATGGTCTTAAGCAAGCTCCGCGGGCCTGGTTTCAGCGGTTCAACTCCTACTTGATTCATCTTGGGTTTCTATGTAGTTCAGCCTACATATCTTTTTGTTCAGTCTTGGGGCTCGTTGTTACTATACCTGCTAGTTTACGTCGATGACATCATCCTTACTGGAAATGACCTGATTCTTCTTTGGCAGTTCATTGATCATACATGTCGGGAGTTTGCCCTTAAGGATTTGGGCGCCCTTCACTACTTTCTTAGTTTGGAAGTTACACCCACTACCTCGGTTTACTTCTCGACTAAGAAAAATACACCAGGGACACTCTCACTCGTGTTGGGACGTCTGATGCTGCCCCAGTTTCTACCCCATTTGTGCTAGGCTCGCAGCTTCATAGTTCCACTAGCCCTCAGTTTTGGAATCCGTCGCTTTATCGCTCTCTGTTCGGAGCTCTTCAGTACTTGACGATTACCCGTCCTGATTGGGCCTTAGCGATCAACACAGTCAGCAAGTATCTTCAGGACCCTTCTACGGTGTTGGGTTATTCTGATGCTGATTGGGCCTGTTGTCTTGTGACTCACCGACCCACATATGGCTATGATGTTTTTCTTGGTGGAAACTTTGTTTCAAGGAGTGCCAAGAAACAACTCTCTGTCTCTCGTTCTAACATGGAATCTGAGTATCGGGCTCTTGCTAACATCGTTTCAGAGATTGTTTGGACGACTCATCTTCTCCGTGATCTTCATGTTCCGCTCTCTGGTTCTCCACCACTGTTATGCGACAACAATAATGCCATCTTCTTGGCTTAGAATCCAGAGGCTCACAAGCCAGCGAAACGCATCGACATCGACTATCATTTTGTTCGGGAGTTAGTTGCATGTTGCAAGCTGGGTATTGCTCAAGTTTCTACCCCCTCTTCAGATTGCGGATATCTTCACCAATGGTCTCTCTTGTCCGGTATTTGAGCTCTTCTGATCCAAGCTTTGCAACTCTGAATATCTGACACTTCGCTTGAGGGGGTGTTAGATGACTAGATTAGAGTTATTTCACTACTATGATTCCTTATGTAATTCTACTCTACTTATTCTTTCCAGTAATACATAATTTATTACAAAAATCATTCTTTTAGGTTTTATTTCATATAGATTCAATTCAATTTGACTACTAAGAAATTAGCTTAAAAGAAAAGAATCTTAATAAATCACGCATGATAAAGGATGAATGAAACTTTAATGAAATGGTGTAGTTCCTCTGATACAGATTAAACTACACTCCTGCATTTTTCAGGTTAAATTTATAAGCTATGATCGTAAACTTAAACTAAAATATAATAATAATATTATGTGAGATCCTATTAAATTTATTTTAATATTTATTATTTAATTACTAATTTTTTATACACCATCATTACATGAAAGTAGAAATATCCAAAAACAGTAACAGCAGGATTTGAAGAGGGAGTGATGGAGAAAGTAGATGAGTTTGTAATGAGTGAGTTGGAGTAACGGAGAAAGTAGGTGAGCTTGTAATGAGTAACGTTTCACTATGCATGCTCCCATCCAAAAGGCACATACGGAGTAAGTATCCTTTCAAATCCCAAAACAATTCCTTATTAAAATATTTACTGTGCCGTACCCGCAATAGTTTCCAAAAAGTACTCAGCTAATTGGAAATATTTGTAAGAACGTATTTCGTCAGCTACTATATAAAGTAGAATAATGGTGTACATCACCGTAAATACATGCAGTTATAGTCTACACATACATACATACATACTACTCCCTCCGTCCCGAAGAAAATGACACACTTTCTATTTTTGTCTGTCCCAAAGAAATTGGCACAATTCAATTCTTACTAAAAATGAGCTTATACTTTTACTATATTATCCTTCAAAAAGTTGATTAAATCTACAAGTCAACTATTCCATTACCAAAATACTCTTCCTTTATTTCCCATCAACACTTCCACTTCAGCTTGCATAAAAAATCGATCCAAAAGCAAGTGTGTCATTTTCTCTGGGACGGAGGGAGTATTTCTTTATTTTTCTTTATTAAACAACAAATATTTTACTACAACCGAATTTGTTTATAATTATAGTTTTTGAATCCGTCTCTTGAAAGAAGGTCTTTCCATAAGTCATGGAAAGACCAAGGTTTAAAGTGTAAATTAGAAAAAATAAAGATAAAATTTTCGGGTTGGATGAACCAGGTTATAAACTTTATAACTATTACATGTTGCATAATAAAAATTTTAATATTGCAACTAAGACCTCTAACCTTTTATTATTATAATTAAACTCCGTCTTTCCATAATCTTATGAAAAGACAGTCTTTCCCAAGATTTTACCATAGTTTTATATTTAAAATTTTTACAAATAAAACTCCTTAAGTTTTGAGACACGAAAAGCCAACTCCACCCTCTTAAGGACTTGATTCTTTCATTTAATTATTATATCATTGACGATGATCGATGACCATTTGAATTGTAGATAATATTTTGCATCAACCATCTATTAAATATGGACAAATTAATTTGTTCAAAATTATATAATTGCCTGTGTCAGAGATTCTCTCTTTGATTTAACCCAAGCTAGATTCCACTGGATGAATCAAGATGTAATCTGTATCATGTGTAAACATATGGATTCTCCAATACTCCAAACGAGGTTTTATCAGATGTGAAAGGAAAAAAATATTTTAATTAACGGATGGCAATGGAGTTGAACGGATGCGATGTTGATCCTCCAACCACATTTCAGCCTCAAATCTCACCAGTCACCGATACCAGACAAAAAGTTAAATCAAAGCCCACCACTCTAGTGTGACTTATCTTCGCCTCGCATTAAGAATTTTGATAGTGGCCTAAGATTTACTGCCTGGTCCCAATATTTTTTACCTATTTATTTTTTTACGATTTTCAACTATCATTTTTATTATCAATATCTCTAATTATGTGTAACAATTTCATATAAAAATTTAATATTTTAAAAATAGAAGTTAAGATAAATATAACGGTATCTTACATGATATTTTTATCGTAAACTATTAATTTATATATAGGGTCAAAATTTACCAAGTTTGACTTGAAAAAAGTAAATAGGTCAAAACTAATGAGACCAAGGAGTACTATACTAATATATTTACTTACTCCGGTCAGTTAAGATTATCCCAAAACACACATTATTTATGAAAAGTAAAATAAGTGATGAAGATTATATCGAGAATGTAAAAAGTAAATTGAGTGGATAAAAATACCCTAAACTTTCCGGAAAAAAAGGAGCCAAAATCAAACAAAAGAGAAAAGATAGCCAATACCAATAAACGGAGGAGCATTAATTATGAGTACTAAATTTTCGCATGCCTCTTAACAGTCACGAGGAACTAATCATATCCTTCTATTTGTCCAACACCAAATCCCTTCCCATTTTTCACCTTATCAAAAACATATGCCTAACAGATCGATCTCCATACAACCTAGCGTAATTACTTGGCCAATGAATACCGAGAGCATTATCATGAGATAAATTTAGAACAAATCAAAAGTTCAGGTCCAAAAAAGTTCAAATTTTCCGTTGTTTGATTGGCTATGAACACAGAAAGAGCAGAGCAAGTAGGAGAAAAGATGGAATAGAATACAAACCCAGAATGCAGTGGTGATGCCGGCAATCCCAGAAGAAAGGTGGATGACATAACCGCCGGAATAATCGATAACGCCCCAGTG
>JAULKJ010319922.1:0-10527 GCA_032355405.1 Rubia balearica
TTTATTTATGAGCTCGTCCCCCCCCCCCCAAAAAATATGGTGTGTTTGCATTAGTTTGAGTATGGGCTGTATTTTTTCCTCCAAATAGAGAGTTTCTTGATGTTGGTTTAATGATGTTGTGATGTTGTTTATGTGTTAAATCAGGACTGGTGATCTGTTATGATGTGCAATGTTTAATGTGGTAGTAGGCAAGTCTATTCTGGAATAAGGACTTTTGTTTGATGATTAAATGTGATTATAACCTGATTGTGTTCTCTTTTCTTCAATTTTTTTTCTTCAAAAAACCGTGATAGATTTTGCATATCTTGGATGGCTGGTTTGATGTGCTTAATGTTTTTAGCATGGGAAGATTGGGAATGAGTACTTCAGTTGATGATATTTCAGAAGTTGAGGATGTGTTTATACTGTCATGATTAAGTTACCAGAGCCCGAGTATCAGATCTTCACCTGGCTTGGAGGTGTAACGAGTCAAATCTTAAGCTGTTTAATGTTTGGTGACGTACCACATATGCATATATTTTGTATTCTTAACTTTGGGATGACACTAAGGCGGGCTAGTTAGGGCTGGTTATGTTGATCTGCGGGTTGGGACGGGTCAGCTGTCCCGACTGTTAGGATTCAAGCTAGAAAAGTAAAAAAGACTGTTTATCTTAGAATGGGGAAGAGAAAGAACTGCTGCGTAATACAGCTTCAGCAATACAATTTGAGATCAAATTTCTTAACTGATAGTTATGCTATGGATCTTTGCTGTATTTGTGAGTTCTCTAACCTCTCTCCCTAACAGATTTAACAACTCACCTAACTATCTATTAACTGTCTAGAAACTACTAAGGCTTTGTTTGACAGAGCTGTGCTTATAAGCAAAGCTGGCTTTTTTTGAAAGCAGGGGAGACCAGCTTCTGCTTTTCCCCCAAAAATAGTTTTGCTTTCAAAATAAGCTATTTTTTTTTGCATTTTACCAAACACTAAAAAGTATTTTGCTTCAAAGCACAGCAGTTTAAAAGCTCTGCCAAACAAAGCCTAAATTCCTAGTATTCAAACTCAGTGTACTATGTATCAGTTTATGGTTGTTGCAGCTGTTTGATGTTTCTTTGATGCAAAAGGACTGATCTACCCTTTTTATCCATGACAAACCTCCTTCAGCTTGTCCCCGAGCTCAAAATTTTGGAAACTGTTTTGATGATTTGTGCATCCTCCCAAGAATTTTCGTCAGTAGGTAAGTTCTTCCATTGAATTAGCCACTGAACTATCTGGTCTCCTCCTCTTTGTTGTAGTCGACGTTGTACTATCTTCTCATGTTCCGAAATGTAGCTTCATCATTTCCTGGCAGGAATATATGTCCTCTGCTGATGTTGGTTCCCTTTATACTTCATCTGTATCAGTTCAAACTTCACACTTCACTTTATGTCACTATTCACTGTCCAACTTTGTCCACATATTTAAATTGATATAAACAAAAAATATTATATATTGCTGGATTAGTCATAACAAGTAGTTTCTAAAAAAGTAACTTTTTATTTACCGTTATTATACGTAGTTTAAACGATTAGACAAGTTTCTTGATAAGCGTGAAAAAGATTCTGTGAAATTTGAGCTGGCACAGAGGGAATACTTTTTGAGGGAAGACGCATGAAAAATAGAATGTATACAGCTAGAACTCACACCCGCGGATGTACCCCAGTGGTTGGGACAAGGATGATTTCTGGGGAGACCCAGGTTCGAATCTCGGCAGCGACCGTGTGGGGAAGGGTTGAGTTATCTTGGGGTTGTACCCCAAGGGGTGCTCGGGGTCCCTGGTGAGCACCTAGGCGAGCCAGCCTATGGTTCCTGGTGTTGGACTATCGTGGCTTATCTCCCATACGATGGCTGTGGTGTCGGCTGGTATGGGCGCCCAAGGGCGGCGCACAAAACTCGGCAATTCTAAACGATATGCAACCTCCCCAATATTCTGAACCACACCATAAAATTTTGGAGCTAAGTTCATGAAGTCCTTCTGAACTACTGAATTCTGCCTGTACTTTTTGGAGTTTTAAATGGATCCAATCCCCAACATTCAACTCTTTCCGACCTTCTTTTATCAGCAAAAAACTTCATCAGTATTTGTGCCTCTTAGAACTGGTTGACTTGATCCTTTTGGTGCATCACATTAGTTGTTGCTGGGATCAAACTCTCCTTGAAAGTTCCCAAAGATACTGACAACGGCTTCACTCCATACAACGCTTCATAGGGTGTTATCTTTATGCTCGAATGATGGGAAGTATTGTACCACCATTCAGCCGATGCCAACCAACTACTCCAAGTATCTGGTTTGTCTCCGCAAAAGCGACGTAGATAATTCTCTAATACCTGGTTTAGCCTCTTCGTTTGGCCATCGGTTTGAGGATGGTATGCCGAGCTAAAATTCAATCAGACTCCTATGAGCGCCATCCGTTCCTTCCAGAAGTACCTCGTAGTTGTCCCTATCTGATATGATCGACTCCGGAATCCCATAGCTGTTTTCAATATGATTTATCCATGTAGGTAACCCCTGTTTTCTGGTTGAAACTGACTCAACTCTGATGCTGGGAATATTGATGTTGAGTTTGGACTTGATTGTAATTGGCTTTGGTCTAATTCTCTTTGAATTTCTCCAAACATCAAACCTAACTTCTCCCAAACTCCGGATGAACTGAGTGTACCACTCGAATACCCGGAGTCTGATTCTTTTGTTCACTGGTTTCTGACCCACCACTCTTTTATTCTCCTGCTTCATTTTCTCATTGCCTGAATGCGGATCAACTGTTCAGAGAGCAGATTTGGAGCCTGATGAGCTCTGTATTACCACCTTGCTCTTGTGTTGAACCAGCATTAATTATGCAGCTTTCTTGACTCATATCTTCATCAGGCATCCGCAGCTCGATTAGGTAATGAATCTCAATACTCATTCCTAATAATTTTGTTACCCATTTATGCTGTAACGCATGGGCTAACTTCTACTCGATTAAGGATTAAGTATTTAAGGCTTCTGTTTGATACAGCTTGTTGAATTCTTCTATCACGTCCCGACCCCCGATCTCTGAAAACCTCCTTAGAACAGCTTCAGAAGTTCACTCCATGTCCTTATGCTTCTGGCACTCTTCTCATTTTGATACCAAACTTCAACTCGTCCCTCCAGGTGAATTTCGATGGCTTCGACTCGTTGCGGATCAAAGATTTGATAGTAGTTAAAGAACTTCCCACTTCCTCAACCGGTTTTCCCCCACTGAATACACTCAATTCTATCTTCGATTATTTTTTTTTCGGAACTTAACCAATCTTATTTCTCCAATCTTCTCCTGGATCGTTCATAATTCTAGGATTTGTGATTTATATGAACATTACATCTAGGCCAATAACTCGGCGCATTTGTACGATTTTCCACCGTAGATTTTCTCCGGTGAGCACTCCGGCTACAGCTTTCTTCTTCCACGTCTTTGTCCTTGTTCCTCTGCATCTCCATCATCGATCGAATTTCTTCAATCTTGACGCCTGTGTCCTTTACGTCTGCCTTTATTTTCCTTAATCGCGACCTCCAATTCACCTTGATTCTTCCAGCTGAGCTCCAGGTTTCGTCGCAGCTCTTCAGTTGCGTAGGCAAAGTGAATTTCCAATGATTTTGAGAGAGTGTTGTCCGCCATAGCTGCCAAGGAGCGATCCGCTCTGATACCAAATGTTAAGATTCAAGCTAAAAAAGTAAAAACTGTTTTATTCAGAATGGGGAAGAGAAAGAACTGCTGCATAATACAGCTTCAGCAATACAATTTGAGATCAGATTTCTTAAACGATAGCTATGCTATGGATCTTTGCTCTATTTATGAGCTCCCTAACCTTCCTCCCTCCCTCCCTAACAGATTAACAACCCACAACTATTGATTAACCGTCTAAGCTACTCAATTCCCAGTATTCTAGTTCAGTGTATCAGTTTATGGTTGTTGCAGCCGTTTGATATTTATTTGATGCAAAAGGACAGATCTACCCTTCTTATCCATGGCACGGCACAAATCAATTCAAAATTTTGGATCAAACGGATCAGGTCGGGCCGGATAAAAAAATCTCATAGTTTTAGTTCGGGTCGGGTCGATTCAGGTTACAAATCGATCCAAATTATATAAATAATTTTTATAAAACTTTAAGCTGAAAGTTTGGGTTAGAAGTGAAATTTTTAAATATTGAAAAATACAAATCGATAGGGTTATTTTGGCACTTTCTCATTTTGCAGGGTTATATTGACATTTTCAACCTAAAGTTTGGGTTAGAAGTGTAAATATTTCTAAAATTTATTTATTTTCCAACATTCACTTGGGTCCCTATACTAACTTCAAATTAATATCTAGTCAACACATGCTTAAAATTCACTTTATTACTATAGTAATTTAGCATTGAAAATTTAATATTTACTTATTTTAAAAATTACATGTAAATATGATCGTGGATAATTAATATAGCAAATGATTTCGGTAGCCCATTAATTATCACCATTGTCCACCTTTGGTCCCTTAATTTTTTATGAACACTTTTGACCTCTTAACTTACAAAACATAATCTGCATGAGTATGAAGGTACCACAATCTGCATGAGTATGAAGGTACCACAATCCGCATGAGTATAAAGGTACCATAATCTGCATGCACCCTGCCCCATTGCCATCCCTAAATGGAGGAGAATATTTCGATGAGAAGTGATACGGGGAGAGGGGGTAAAATTGAATTTTTTAAAAAAGTTAAATTAAAATAAATTACAAAATACATGATAGAACATGAGGTAGTAAAATATATGATGCGTAACATCAGCAATAATTAACAGCCTCTCGTAGGCAAAATTAACGACCTATTGATGAACTGCAAAGATTAAAAATAATTGTGTCAGGTTTTTTTGCGCACAACCCCTACAATTAAAAACACTCTATCTAAACTTGAAAACCAACATATGATTCACAAAAAGTAGGATGAGTCTCCCACTAGTGAAACCTATCTCTAGGAAGTTCCTGAATTGAGATCCAAATGCCATTTTGGCAGCCTGCTACTTGATTCGTTCCTATAAGCATCTCGTCTTCACCAGGTCGCATCAACTTTGTAGTTTGGTGAGGATGTTGAATTTCTCTGTTCATCGGTGAGAGATACCTATTTGAGTAATTTTGAGTGCAGATCCATTTTGTCTTGAAGCAGAACGGTACTGTATACCTCCATATTTATTCATTGTTGGCTGGATTAATTCCCACCGAATTGCTACAACTCTACAGTTCAAATATAAGAACTTTTTAAAAAAAGTTGTCACTGAATTTCTCTAACCAGCATTACTGGATTAATGCTTGTACAATATACAACCTCACGTGGCATACATGCAGATTTGAGAAAAAACAACTTCCGCGAAAGAGAAGAAGAAAAGTTTGATGTAAAAATTCACCATCAAATTCGTCGCAAGAAATAATCTTGGTTATATGTGGATGAGAAACATTATGAATTAAGCAGAGATATAATTTTGAGCAGTGCATGTAACCCTAGTAATTGACGAAAGTGCACATATAATCATGTGATAATTGGAAGTGCAATTATAACCATAGATAGTTAGTATATGTACACATATAAACTTTTCCGGCAGTTTAAGGTCGAAATTAAGTGAAAACCCTATTTTACCCCTCTGAAAATATTTTAAAATATGAAATGTCTATAATGCCCCCAAACCATAATTTTCCTTTTCACCTTTCTCCTTTCTCGCTCAAACCCCGATTCCTTTCTCCCCCAAACCCATTATCCTTTCTCCCCTCAAACTCGTTCTCCGTTCGTCACTCCCCCATTCTTCGTTCCCCCCAAAGACGATTCCTTTCTCCATTCACCCGCATCTAAAATCGCCACCATTGAGGAACACGCCGCTGAAATTGCCATTGAGGACTTCGTTCTCCGTTTGGTAGCGATGCTGATTGGCATGGGAAATGGTGCTGGTGACGAAGCAGTGGACACGAGCGATGGCGAGTGGAGCAGTTGGAACTGGAGAAAGAACGGGGACATGTTGGTGAACAGTGCGTTCTTTGTATCGTCGAGGGATGGGGTGAGCACAGTACTCAAAGGCGTCGAGCATTGAACCCTTTGTTCGCCACTGAAATCGACGCCACTTGAATACGGGGTGGGGTGGCGTCACTGGTCAGATGCGGGCTGGAGTGGCGCCGACGGTGGTGGAGATGGGGAGCTGAGTTACGAGGTGGCATTGGCTTAGGTGGTACCGACGCTAGGTAGTGGTGGTTTCAAGTTGGGCGGTGGTGGAGGAGTGGTTTGTATCGGGGGAGGTGGTGGTTTGTGGCTGGGGAGTCGGTGTCATGGATTGTAGTGGCGGTTGTGGTGGTCGGAGGTGGTGGTGACCTCTGGGATGAGGGAGGGGTATGATGATGAAGAAGAAGAATAGAGATAAAATGGTAAATGATTTTTCAGCTTTGGCCAAAGGGCATTTGGTCATTTTCGGTCAATTAACGGCCAAAAATAGTCGGTCAGTGCCGGAATATAGTTTTTAGTGTTATATTTGCACTTATGTAAAGTAGTTAGGGTTATTTTTGCCCTAAAAATTATTTCAAGATTATATATTCACTTTCTCAGGTATATAGGGTTATATTTGTATATTTCCCTATAATTTTCTGTTGAGAATGATGCAAATGAAGAAAAAAATGTAATTTTTTATGTTTATAATGACGGTGATAATTGCTATGGACCATCGGTTTATTTATGTTAATGTTAACATCGATGCAAATGTTAATATTGGTTTGGGGTTATGAAAGAAAAAAAAATTGCGAGGAACAAATATTGAGAGATGGGATGGGGAATTCCTTGTAAGATGAGAAAATTTGAGGAAAAATAATTCAACTTCAAATTCGTCAAAGGAAACAAGTTTGGTTACATGTGGATGAGAAACAATATGAAGTACGTGGAGATAAAAAAAAAATTTGTTGAGAATGATGCAGTATAAGAAAATTGTACTACTCCCCAACTAGATTTACATTGCAGTCATTATTACGCTGTTCAAAAAATATGCTTGATCGTCAATATCTTTACCTACGTATAATAACAGCAAATTAAAAGTTAATATTTAGAAACTACTTGTTATGACGAATTGAACAATATCACATACGATAATATTATTGTTCATAAATTTATTCAAATATAAGATTAAACTTTGAATAAATGGAATATTTCTAAAGGATCAACCCCTACATATACCAACTTCCAACTCATTCCATTTCAGAATAAATGGAATATTTCTAAATGATCAACCCCTATATATACCAAGTTATTTATTCATTCTATTTAATCAATTTTCAATATTCAAATTGAATACTTATGGTTTGACTTTGACATCAAACCTTCTTTTCTCGATCATGCCAAAAAAATATATGTTTTGGAAGTTCGGGGCCTTAAAACAAGGATCGACTATCATATCGTACATCGGCCCGCATCAACCATCAAGATAGAAAACCTAATCCACACTTCCCTCCAAGCCCTGCCGAGAAGAAAATTACGGGGGATTTGAATAGTAAAAAAAATTTAAAAAATATTATCAACTCCTCTGATAATGGAAAAAATTGAGAATTTCTTTTACTGATAGATCAGCTCCCGCCACGTATGCATTCTGACTCCGCCCGGAGGAAAGTATAAGTTGTTTGGGATTTGAAACAGCAATTAATAACTTGTAATTGAGCACAATTAATTTCAGTGCGTGACAAATAATGGGAATGGTTGGAAAACAACAAACTGGATGAGTTGGCCGACGGGGAAACAAAATCTCAATCAGTTGTCTCTCAACTCCGTATGAAAGAATGAGAATATAACGGGGGCCCACCTGGGCCCTTGGGCTTCTTTCTTTGGGTCTCAAATTCTCGATCCATACGCCTATTGGATCATCCAGATTACGCCACACGTGATATGCTCACTTCCAACTTCCATTACGAACATTTTGTTTTCCACTTATATATACGGAGTCACATTTCGTTTATCATGCGGCAATAGTTTGGAAAAAATCATCTTTGTGCCGAGAAAATGAGGTTGAAATAGAATTATCAAAAGTTAAAAAAAAATTAGTTACAATATTACAAATTTATTATGCAACGTCAGTAGTTATAAGTTTATGACCCGATTAATGCAAAGTTTTTTGATTTTTTCATAACTTATGAAAAAATCGCCTTTCAAGAGACGGACTCTTATCACAATGTCTTATTTTAAACATTTAACTGTTAGACGGAGTAATTTTATTATTGATGTAATTAATGAATAATTTGATGTTTATTTTTGTTTATTGCATCAGAATTTCTAAAACTTTTTTTAAAAAATAAAATGTATTGTAATAAATAAATAATTATAATTTCACCCTAAAAGTTATTGAAATGAGTTTTTTTCATTCTCTTTAATTATATATATATATAAAATGAATATAACAAACTTGTATTTTAAAGATATTTTAGCACGTTACTTTTATTTTATTACATCAAGAATTATATGAATATTTACTTTATCACTGAAAACTAATCATAATTAAATTGAAACTCACAGAGTATATTCTATTATGGCTTTAGTAATTGTAAATTTATTGAAATTTAAGGGTAAATCTGAGACAGATGATCCTATGACACCGCTAAGTTGATTAAATTTATTAACTATTCATCAAAAGTTTTGGCCTGGTGCATTTTACGTCCATCTCGAACCAGATTTTTTACTCTACTTTTAAAATTTAATGTCACCCTATTAAGCTTAATAGTACTGTTTTAAAATTATTGGATGGAATATTGATTTTCCAACCCTTTTTTATGTCTAGCTGAATGTACATGATCACTATTCATTCCCCCATTCACCATGATATTTCACGGATTTACAAAAACTTGGGGTGAGACGGTCTCACCTAATTTTCTGGTGAGACGAGAGGTTTAAGTACAATTATTTAAAGATGAGAATGACACGGGGTACTTTTATGTAATTTGTAAAACTTTATTTTGTACCTTGTCTCACCATAAGTTATGGTGAGACGGTGTCACGTGAGTCTTTCTCTCAAGGATTAATCATAACCACAAATCCTACAATTTTAAATTAGGATGCTCGATCGATTGTTTGAAAATAATTTCATGAACGGACAAGTTAACCGTTTTCGCACTGCAAATATATACATTTGTGTTTAAATGGCTTTATTTTTTGTCTTCTGAAACGTAATTAGTTAATAATTCGGAGAAGAAGAAAAACATTGCAAGTGACATAGTCGTTATCCGGGGTCGGAGTAGGGCAAGGCCTAATTGTGTTGCCCGAATTCATTTGGCATTTGAAGAATGACAAAAACCGCCAGACATGCCCAAGACAAACGTTGTTAGTTGTTACCATTCTCCTTTATATGCTTTCCATAATAATTCCCCATGCCCTAATTAGTGCTGTTAAAAAAATCCCGAAAATTAATAACAAACCTGTATTTAATTAAGTTAATCGATTAATACTGGTTACGATTATCCTATTATGTCGGATAATTGGTTCTTTTATCGATTTTACTATTTGATAATTGGTCTAACCGGATAACTGGTAAGAGATTTTATGGCACATTAATTCATTAATTTTAACCCCAAAAATGAATTCGTTCCTTGATAAAAAAAATCAAACAAAAAAACTTTAAACTACTGACCCAAATTAATTAATTTTTTAAACTCTATATTTTTATCCCATGTATCTTTAAATAATAATCATGCGCAAAGCAAATAATTATGCAAAAAAAAGCGATATAGTTTATAATTGTGTCCAATACTAATAGTTATCAACGGGATACAATTTTAATAATAATTCAAAAAATTATTCAACCCCTATGCAACACAATTATCCAATTCCTAAATTTCTTACCATTTATTCTAAGTTTTGTGACTCTAACTACTAATCAATATTAATATTAATTTATATTTTTTAATTTTAAATGAATGATATATGGTGACCGGTAATAATCGACACATCATCCGAAACCGATGCTAACCGAATCAGTAAAACCGAAAACATTATCGATCGGTTATTCGGTTCCTATAAAATTTATAAACCTGTAAAAATCAAAATCGATTAACCGATAAACCAGCTGGTTGAACACGCCTGACGGCTGGCCCTAAGAGGAGAACCGTTAACTTTAAGGATAGTATTCAAATTGGAGTAATGCTTAAAATATGCTGATCGTTGTCATGTATCGATTTTTTTCATTAAAATAACACTAAAGGGAAAAACTCTAAATACTTAAGTAAATGCACATATAATTCGAAAATAATTTTTAGTGTAAAAATAACTCTAACTACTTTACATAAGTGTAAATATAACACTAAAGACTATATTTTGGCATTGACTGGCCATTTCTTCATTGACCGACCGAAAATGACCAAAATGCTCTTTCACCCTAATACTAAAATTTAAAAGGCAAAAATGCCCTATACCTCCACCACCTCTGCTGCCACCTCCTCCACCACCAGCTTGCCGCCGCCCCAACACCACCCCCAGTCATCCCCACCATCTTCCACCAGCCAGC
>JAULKJ010319941.1:0-10525 GCA_032355405.1 Rubia balearica
TGTCAACATCTGATTCGTCTCACACCCCCACATACAATAAATCCCCACATAATTTTTCCCCGTACTTCATATAGTATTTGGAATGGGAAAAAAGTGTAGAATTAATAGAGATTTTTTTTAAAAAAAAGTACGTAGAAGAAAAAATAAAACATCCGAATCAAACTAATATAATTAAATTTCGGAGTGAGTCCTACCGTCTCTTTATTTTACTGTATTTGACACACTTTACTTTTTTTGATAATTTATTTTATATTAGCACGATTTTATTTTGCGGCAATTTTTTTTCAAATTGATTAACTCATTTTACATTTTTCTTTCTAAATTCAATCTCAGTCACTTATTTCATTTATCATAAGTCCAAGAACCAAAATTTATGATAGCAAATACAGATAAACAAAGAGAGTGTTATAAACTATTTTTTCTATAAATTAATTTATGTTCTAAATTCATTAATTCTCTATTTTACAAACTAAGACTCTAATGGTATTGAATATTTTATATTCTTTAAAATCATTTCTCTTTAATCAAAATTTCCATTGAAGTTTGGATCTATAATCTCTTTTGAAATATAGTAGTTCCACCGTTTCTCTATTTGTGACGCTTACTTTATTGATATTTTTTAATGACACACTTTCCCTATTAGCAAAATTCCTTCAAATTCATTCACTCATTTTCTTCACCTAAATCCAAACACTCATACCTATGGTGGCACAAATAGAGAAACATTGGGAGTATATCAATGAATCATTTTGGACAGCAAAGACAAAAAGAATAATAGTATCAATCATATGGCTTTATTAAGTTTTTTCAAATTAATCTAACTTTATTTTAATCTAATTAAATTAATATAATAAAATAATAAATAATTACTTTACTTAATTGTAGTTCAAATAAATTCAATTCAATTCCGTTCAAGAGTCCGTCTCTTGAAAGACGATCTTTCCGTAAGTTATGGAAAAACCAATGTTTAAACTGTAAATTTGAAAAAATTAAAATAAAATTTTCGGGTTTTATTAATCGGGTCATAAACCTATCACTCTTAAATGTTGCATAGTAAAATTTTAATATTGCAACTAAAACTTTTTACCTTTCTATAATTTCAATTCAACCCCGTCTTTGCATATGCTTGTGGAAAGACGGTATTTCCCAAGACTTTGCCTACATATTTTTTATTTAATTTTAAATTAAATTATTTTATTTCAGTAATTATTTTAAAAAATAACAGTCAACTCGATTTATTCAGGTTGAATTCGGTTTCATACCGAAACCGAATTCCGAATACGGTTCGATAATTTGGGTTATTCGGGTCGAATTCGGTTTTCAGTTTTTTAGGGGCAAAACCGAATAACCCAAACTGAATAAACCGAAAATCGATTAAACCGAACCGACGCCCACCCCTACATGTGGCAGAGTGCGCAATTTCATAGTCGTGACGGTCAAGATGGACCAGGAATATTTAGTAGTTAATTTTATTTCTTATATAATTCTATGTAAATTTTGTAGATTATTTTCTTAATTAATATTTTCAGCATTTAAGGTTAAAATAGACCTAGAATTATATACATTCTTACATTTTTATTTAGAAATTTATTATATTCTTAGATCTAATTGTTGCTGTGAAAAACTAAACTTGTAGTTTTATTTGATGATTGAAACCATCTCTAATTTGGTTGTGAAATTCTAAACTCTTGTTCTATAGTGTTAATGATTGTATTGATTCTCTTATTATTGAATTTATTGGATCCTATTGATTTATCTAGTCTCGACACTTATTTTAATTGATATTATTCATATTGCTAAGATTCATTTGTTTGGACCACAATAGATCCGTTGAAGTAGCAATTCATAATTACATAAGTATATGGTTACAACCTTTGTTGATTGTGAAATAGGATATACTCCCTCCATCCCGTTATAAATTGCTTAATTTGACTTTTTAAAGTCAAACTAACCCAACTTCGACCATTAAATTCTATTATTATATATGTAATATTACCATCGTATTATATGTTGTTGAATTCATCATAATATATATTTTTATATTACAATTTTTCTAAATTTCTTTTACACGCATAAATAAAGATATTAATAGTAAAAAATTGATGTAGTTGATTTTTAAAAGTCAAATTAAGCAATTTATAGTGGGACGGAGGGAGTAGCATGCTAACATTAACCTAGGGTTATGGTTATTGTTATATGCATCCTATATGTTCCTAACCTTATTGCTATTATTTATTGATTCTCATCTAGTTGTGAAAATTATCTATAATATATACTAAAAGAGCAACTTCTTAGTTAAGTGGTATCTTCACATTTAACCAAATCACCTTCACAAATTTTTAACAAGTGGCACTTCCAAAGATTGCCACGTCAACTTTTAAAAAAATTAATTTAATTTGACATTATTTACTTTTCAACTCCAATATATTTTTTTGAAAACTGATGATAATTAATGCGGTAACTCTACTTAAAGAGTAAATTCTTGGCCAAGTTGTACCCGACATTTAATTTTTTAATAAATATATTTAAATATTAAGAAATGCAGTATTTTATTTTAAATATTGGATTGTGTGTAATTCTCATATACATAACAAAAGTTTATTACTTATTAGAGTTTTAAATTATGCTATATTTTTATTTTTATTTATAAATATGTGCATAGGCATGTGGTATTATCTAGTTTAATAGTAAATAATATCATAATTATATTTGATGGGAACGAGACCAATAATAGGTCTTAAATGAATTTGAAATATTGGTAACAATCTTTGATGCTAATGTGTGAATATTTTTTAGGTGAATGTGATTTTATAATCTTAAATGAAACATTGTTTTATTTTTTTAATTAGTTTCTAATTAATAAATCTTTCAAAACATTCCTTTGGTTACTTGGTTGGTGAAATAATTTTGTATGTTTGGAGATAGAATTAATTATCCCCTTGGGTTTAACCCTTATTTTCCGACTATATTACTATTTCAGGTATTTAAAAAAATATTTTTCTTTGATAAGATTGAAACAACAGTGAAATAGGCCATTCAAATTTGACGCTTTTGTTGAATTTTCTTTTATTTCTTACTACCTCCGTTTCTTTAACATTGACACCATTTGACCACTAATTTTTTCGTGCAATATTTGACCATCGATAACTTTTGTTATATATAATAATAGACATCATGTGAGATGGCGATGTATTCTCCGAACGTGTAGTTTCTGAAAAGTAAAATTTCATCGTTTGTTATTAGACAAAACTAAAGTTATCGGTTCAGAAAATGTCAAAAAAATGGTGTCAATTTTAAAGAAACAGAGAGAATAGTTTATTTTTGTATCATTCTATTTGTTTTTTGTGGACCCATTTATGGTTCACACCATGCTACTAATAAAAATCTTGTGAGTTTGGATCCAGAGATTAAGAGATCGCTTTCTAGCTCCCAAACAATTCAAAGAATGGTGCAACCAATCGAGATGAGAAATTGTACTTTGAGAGAATTAACTGCTCACAGTTTTGAGTAACAACCACTTATCGTGCAATTATCCGATCTGGCGGAAGGATTTAGTCTTGAGTTAAAATCAGGCTAAATTTACTTGCTACCCAATTTCTATGGTTTGGGAGGCGCATTTCATGTCGTTCGTACGAGCATGACACTGAAAGAATTCCCAGAGGCTCAAATCAAACTGGGGATTTTTCCTTTTCTGCTAAAGGATGTGGTCAATGATTGGTATTATTATTTGGCACCGGGCATCATTACCACATGGGCTAAGATGAAGCATGTTTTTATAGAGAATACTTTCTTGTTACAAATGTGAAGAGCTTGAAGAAAAACATTGGCAACATTCAACAACAGGTTTGTGAGATTTTATACGAGTACCATGATTGTTTCAAGAGGATCTGCTCTAGTTGCCTGTGTCATGGCTACTTTGAACAATATTTGATCTTGTACCTTCATGAGGTTTACTTGATGGTGAACGTCGCATGGTGAATACCGTTTGTGGACGTAAATTTTGAGCAAGATGCCAAAGGAGGCTTATGAGTTGGTTTTAGAAATGGCAGAAGATTCGAGGTGGTTCACTGAAATGACCGGTTCTCGAGGATTAAATGTTGTTTCAAATGCAACATCGGATACACAATCCGACATGGCCGATTTGAAAAGGATGGTAAACAAGCTAATTATTAAAATAACTCCTGAACAAGTCAATGCATGTGGAGTTTGTAATGATATTCCTCATCTTACAGCTGCATGTCCAACTCTTTGAGAGCTTGATGTTGAAGTCAATGCTCTTTTTGAGCAACATCAAAGGTAGAGATATGATCCTTATTCGACCACTTAAAATCATGGACGGAGGGATCATCCCAATTTTAGGTATGAGAACCAAAAAAAATTGCGTAGAATGGGTTCCGACAACCACCTGGACCGTCATTCAATCTGAAGCCTACCAAACATGTGCTAAGAGATGTCTTTAAAAGAGATGGTCAAATCTCTTTCCCAGAGCCAAATGAGATTCAACACAAAAGAAAGCATTCAAAATATTGAAAATTAAGTCTGGAAAATATCTCAAGCCATTAGCAGATTAGAAGCCAAGAATTCAAAATATTACTATCTCAAGCAGTTAACCCGAGAGAATGTAAGTGCTTTAACTGCTCGTGCTCCCCTGGACACCTTTGGGCAATTTTTCAGCCCATATTTTCATCCTTCAATTCAAATCCTATTTTCACCTAACCAACACCACAAGACTCGATCTAAATCAATATTAATCAAAAATCCTAATAAAATCCCTTGCGACACACGAAAGAAGTAAACAACTAACAAGTAAAAACATTAAAACAAAGAAAAGCACTGTATTTTTATTGTCGTCCTCACGACTTATTTTTCATGAATTTAAAGCTCAAAATAAACCTACCATTGGGTCTCTGGATTCTCCATCCATGACTCCACCCACGATGACATCTTTGGGGAGAGGCCTCCACAAAGAGTTATCCTTACCTTAAAGTTCCTTCTTACTAATCGGTGTTTCATGTTCACCCATAGCCAATGCAGAGTTCGTAGCCCTTTCCTTGGGTTTAGGAGATGGTCTAGGAGGTTTTAATTTCTTTCCACACTCCACAACCCGCTGCATGTTAGTATTCAAAGACATAGAGAAACAATTAGCCGTAGGAAAAGTAATACTGACATCATGCAAGGTACTATAGTCATCAACATTTTCATCAAAATCAAAGCTCAAAACATGTTTTCCCTCATCAATCATGCAAAGAATCTCATCATCATGACTCATGAAAGACTCATTCAATTGATCAAAATCATCATAAAGGCTTATAACATTTTATGCAAGATAAGAATTAGAGAATTCATGATTAGGTTTATAAATTTGAAAACCAGCTCTATCCATGTCATCTTCTAGGATCAAGGCTCCTAGGTGGAGATCTGTTTTGGTCCTCTATGTCTTCAAAAATGCTCTCCCGAATAAAATTGGGGGTGCACCTCCATCGTACGACATATCGAGGACATAGAAGTCAACCTAAAAACAAGATTTCCAACCCTAACCATCACATCCTTAACTAGACCCCTAGGTCTAGCTTAAGAATGATCGGCTAATTGGAAAACTACCCTAATCTCCCTAAACTCTCCCAAATCAAGAGTTTGGTACAAGCTAAATGGAATAACATTTATAGAGGCTCCAAGATCAATCATATTATCCTTGACTAGCTCACCATCTAAATAGACAGGAATGGAAAACATATCGGGGTCATCACATTCCTTTGATAGGCTTCTATGAGTTAGTGTGGAAATTCCCCCTATTTTCACTTTTCCTTCCTTTTTTTATAGACTCAGGGCTCTCCTCTTTTTCTTTTTCTTTTTGATGAAATGTAGCTTATATTAATTTAAAAAACCAAAAACATCTCCAATTTGGGCCATCACCGTAAGCCCGATTACAATCCATGTTTAGCCCAAAGACAATACAACAAAACAACTATTTTTTTGCTACCAAATAAAGCACCCTAGTATTACTGCAGCATTATTCGATCCTTTCTTCAAACTCATCTCTAACTCCTTCAATCTGGCCTTCCTATTTTTTGTCCCTCTAATCACATTCCTTGGCTGTCTGAGCTGCTATGGTACCTACATTTAGTTCCTATTGGGGAAAAATCCTCCTATTTCTCTCAAGCCAAACATTGTACAAAGTTGTTACCGAGAGTCCCAGGTTTCTTCCATTCTTATTTTTTGCTAACTAAAAACACGGCTTCTTCAGTCTCTGAGAGAACGAAATCTCCTCAGATTCAAAGTCTGCAACACTTCCAACATATAATCACAATCTACAAATAGGTGGAAAGAATATTCCAATGTCAAACCACAAAAACAACAGTTCTTCTAATCATTGCTGATGTTTCCAAAGCTTAGCAACCTGTCACACGTTGCTAGAATTCCATGAACTAACATCCACAAGAAAAACTTCTATTTTGGATGTACCTGTTTATGCCAAACAATTGCAGCATTTCCAACGGCCAAATCACCTCTCTTCATCTGATTATAAACCTCCCTTATCACCAGTTTCCCTTTTTCTGTCCACACATTGAGCCTGGTAATTTTCAACCTTGTTCCTCAAACTCAGCAACATTCTCTAGGGCCATCTTTGAGAATCATTATGCTTGCATTCCCCTACACTTTTCCTTTTCATACAGTAGGGGCATTAATCAACTTAAACCAGAGAACATCTTTTTTCTTCTCAATGCCCCAAAAATGTTGACAAAGAGCTGCCAAATTCCATACACCAGGATCTCGGATTCCCATTCCTCCTTGCTTTTTACCCCTGCAAATTGCACCCCAAGATACAACTGAGAATACTCTTTGATCTTCATCTCTCCCCACAAGTAACTAGTTCAGATTTTCATAATTCTTCCATTCACTCCTTCAGGTATTTCATTATATTTTCCCATTACCCAGTGATACTCTGGAGAACAGAGTTTATTAATTGTATCTTCTCGGCATAAGAAAGACTTTTCGATTTCCGGCTCATGATTCTTTGTCTCATCTTCTCCACTAAACTCTCACAATCTTCCTTGTCCCATTTTACAGTGAAAAGAGGAAGTCCCAAGTATTTCATGGGAAAATCCCCTTTTACAACTTGTAGAATATAAACAAGTACAAATAATCGGTTTTATCCATTTTTGGAAACACAACTGGGGATTTTGCATCATTAACTCCCAGACCAGAAACTGCAAAGAAACAGACTTAGAATCTCTTTAAAACCTTCCATAGACTTCCTATTTCCCCCCATAAAAGACCAGTAAATCATCAACAAACATAAGGGAATGCACCCCTGCTTTACTGCACCTTTGATGATAATCAATGAGTTTTTCTCCAAAGCTTCTATCAAACAGTCTAGACAAATACTCCATGCATATCACAAAGAGTAAAGGGGATATAGAAGGATTCAAAACCATCCGAATATCTATCATTAATTGAAAATTGGTAACTAGATTTTCTGACACATCTCATTATCTAATCAACCATCGTTTCGGGAAATTTTAATTCACTTAACCAGCCAAAGAGAAATTCTCAACTAATACTGTCAAAGACCTTACTGATGTCCAATTACATCACAAAGCTAGGCTTCATGCTCTCATTTTTGTGCCTATGCAGAAGTTCTTGATCTAGCAACATATTATAAGCAATATATCTTCCTTTTATAAAAGCACTTTGGTTAGCACTAATTATATCGGGAAGCACCAATCTCAGCCTAGAACAGATAACATTAGTAATTATCTTATATACTACTGAACAACAAGAAATAGGCCTAAATTCATAAGTAACTTATGGAAGAGGTACTTTGGCAGTAGTGCAATAACTGTGTTGTTCAAGCTTTATAGAATCTCCTCTCCTTCAAAGAAGTTTTGCATAGAACGAACAACATCCTCACCAACTATACTCCAGGACTCTTTGAAGATTTGACTTGCAAATTAATCCTTACCAGGGCTTTTCTGTGAATGAATTCCTCTACGTGCATATTTTATCTCCTCCCATTTTACTGGGAAAATCAGTCTGGCTCGCTGCTCTAGGCTTAGTACTTTTCCATAGTTTGCTACACTCTTGTACAGCCTCATTGTTTTAAAACTTCTCCCCAAGACACCTTTGAAATACCTCAACAACTCGTTTTCAATGCCTTTTTGCTCAGTGATTAAGTCTTCATCCACAGCCAGAGTTACACTATTTTTTATACTGCCTTGACCTTACAGTATCATAGAACAGCTTTGTAGATCGATCACCATCACAAAACCACTGCATTTTTGCTTTATGCTGAATTAATCTATATTCTACTTCCTATAACTTCTCTAGCTCCTTCCTGGTTGTATTTTCCTTCTCCTAATTCAGTGCTGACATAGGATTTTCATTCAGATCTTCTAAAGCACTCCTCCACTCTTTCATCTTCACTTCAACTCTTTCCCATAGTGCACCAAATTTTCTACTGTTCAGTTTCAAGAGAGGTTTCTCTAAAGCTTTGACCATTTTCTGCAAGCTAGTCATGGGTTTCACACTTCTGCTATTCCATATTTGTTCCACAGTGCCCTTAAACTTAGGTGACAAGGAGAAAATATTAAGTACTTAAATGGTTTCCTAAGTTTCACATTTTTTGCATCAAATCTTATCATCGGGGGTAGATGATCAGACATGTTTTCCATTCTAAATTTACATAACACCATATTCAACTCATGTAACCAGGTCTTATTGATTAAGGCTCTATTCAACCTGCTCATTTCATTCAAGAATAAGACCTTATCAGGAAACTTATTATAAATTTCAACTTCAATATTGACAATAGCATAGGCTAATCCATCTTTCTATTGAGTAGCTTTATCCAAACATATTGGAACACCAACAAGACTTAAAATTTTACTTATCAACTTTGGAGTCCAATAAACCACAGATAGGTTAGGCAATTGAACCCAAAATGGTATTTTACAAGGTTCGGAATAATCAAAATCAATCATCCAGGGTTTAACTACACTAGGTTTTCCATAAAAAATAGTTCCTGGATCAAAAATCTCATTTCTAGTATCCAAATGCAGGCATTTGAATGGAGAAAAAATCTCCAGTCACTTATTCATCATCCACACCATACATACCTTATTTTTCCCATATTCTGCAGGAAAAACCTTCAATCACTTTGAATGGAGGATTACATCCCAGAAATTTGTAAACAATGGAAGTATTTCACTCCTTCGAGCTTTCTTCCACATCATCCATGGTTATTTCACCTATTTCCATGATTTCCACAACTATTGGATCATAGTACTTCATCCCTGAATCTTCTTCTTCAAAAAGTTTGCTCTATTTTCTTCCCTCATCTATTTCCATTGTTTCACCCCATGACAATCTCTTTCCTTCCTGATTCAAATTTCCCCAGATTCAACCTTAATCAGTTTGCTCTTTACTAGCAGTACGAACCCCGGTGCTTCAGCATCCTCGATTACCTCTTTGATAACTCTTCAATAATAAACACCGATTTTTTAGTGGAACTTGACCCTCCGGTATAAGTGCTTAAAACCCCTTTAAACCCTCACAATCTTTCCCAATCTTCGACTCCTCTCTGAATTTTGCTCCCAGATACATGTCATACATCCGAACAATGTTTTTATTTGTTAATTCCCCCCAACTTCCCGTGTTGGCGATGTTACTAGAACACATCAAATCAAAATGGGAAGAAACGAACCAAAAACACATAGTTGGAGGTGAAATCACCCGCACTATTGATGAGACGTCAAACGCATGTATTTTTCGAAGCATTTAACATCTTTTTTGTTATCTTTTTGTTGGAATATTGCTAGATTTAGGTAGGATTACATTATAATGGGTTTGGAGAACCGTTTTCGGTTTTCGTATCTAAATCCTCCATTTTGTAACCTTTTTGAATCTAATGGATTTTTGGTCATTACGAGCATCTAAATTCCTTTTTGTGAGCTTAATTTGTAGATTGCTCGTAAGAACTTTGGAGTATTTTAGTAAAGGCCATTCGTAAGGATGGTAGAAGATAAAAGACCACGAGTCAAAATATGGAAGAAGATAAAAAGGTCGAAGAAGGAAAATAAAGAAGCGGATGAATTATGATTCAAAAGTTTGAACTGAGTTGTGGGAATGACCAGAGAATAACCATAATTTTAGGGTGGAACCATTGGATTCGTCTTCTCGAGCACTATAAAATATACTACAAGAACGCCCAAAATGGATAAGCGGTTCACCCGTGGCAAAGCAAATAAGAAGAGGGCAGCAGCTCCTCTGCGGGCCGCAGACCTGCCTTGCGGCCCGCAGAAACGGATCTAGACTGAGCCTTTAAATCTCTTTTTAGCCTCTTCTTTCATTCTATCTTCTTCTTATCCAAATTTTCTCTCCCAAAACCCTAAAAACACAATTTTTCATCATCTTTTCTCTTATGTTTACCATGGATTCTTGTATATTTGTTATGGGTTTAGCTAATCTAGGCTAAATATACTCTTGGGAGAAATTGGTAAGCATTTCTAGTATGAATTTGTGAGAT
>JAULKJ010319950.1:0-10525 GCA_032355405.1 Rubia balearica
TATTCCTTAATACTCCTCCTCAAGTTGGAGCACAGGGATAAAAATGCCCAACTTGCCAGTAGTGAATGACATTGATTCTGTCTGAGAGTTTTAGTGAACAAGTCCACTGGTTGATCAGAAGAGTGGATATGATAAGTAACAATAGTACCAGACTGTACAAGATCACAGATGAAATGATAATCAACCTCTATATGCTTCGTACATTCATGGAACACTGGATTTGCCGCAATATGAATAGTAGATTGACTGTCACAAAACAGTCGCATAGGAGCAGAATGCACAGCATCTAAGTGTCCCGAAGCAGAGACTTAAGCCACAACAACTCACAACAAGTAACATCCAGGGCACGATAATCCGCTTCAGCACCTAGTCCCAATTCCTTCAATTTGATGATTACCGAGAACTACCAGACGATCTTTGTGATGTTCAATGGTACCATCAGATTTGATCTTGGTACAATTAACCCATTTGCATCCAATTACAGTATTATCCAGAGGTAGAGAAACCAGGGTCCAAGTCTTATTGTGCTCAAGAGCATTAATCTCATCAGCCATAACATCACGCCAATGAGCATGCTTCGATGCCTCAGAGTAGGTGGTGGGATTTGCACTAGAAGTTACTGCAACCAAAAATCTAGAATGATTACTGAAAATTTATCGCAATTTACAAAATCAGTTACAGGATAGTGATGATGCTGGTGTGATCGTTATAGTAAGGGGGGTAGCAACATTAACAGAGCAAACATAATCTTCCAAATAAGTAGGAGGTCGACGATCGTGGACATTCTATCGGGGAGAAGGCAGCTCGGCTGCAGGAAGCTGCGCTGGAGATGAAATCAGCAGCGAGGCAGGTGGCGGAGCAGACACGGCATGTGGTCGGACAACAGAGTCAGGTAAAGCGGAGCTGCGTCAGGCACCGGATTGGTCAGCGGCAAGGCAAGCCGGCGATCTGGATTGGAGGCTGCTTCTAGAGGCGACAAAACCTGCGAAGGTGAGGCTTTCGGCGTCTAGGTGGGGTTTGACAACTCCGACAATGGTACCGGCAGTAAGGTGATGGAGTTGATGACAGAGAGTAAGATGGCACGATGTACTACGGAAATCGGTCTACATAAAAATAAGCATCCAACTAGTGTAGAAGGTGTGAGATTCCAAATCATAAAGACGATAGTCTTTCCTTCAGGCGGGATACCTATGTAAAGGGCATCAGCGACTTCTTGGAGAAAATTTATCACAAAATATGGGAATGAAGGAAGCAAAATACAAGTATAAATACCAGGAGAAGCTTGTAGTTTAGAGTGCGTCCATAAAGTAAATCAAATGGTGTGCGTCCATTGAGTTGCTTTATCGGTGTCCGTTTAATCAAATATGCAGCTATAAGAACACATTCTCCCTATTATTCAATCAGCAGATTAATCTGAAAGCGCTAAACACAAACCACATTTAACAAATGACGATGCTTGCGCTCAACACGACCATTCTGTTGTGGTGTGTCAACCATAGATGTCTCAAAATGATCCCAGATTAAGCAAAGTATGATCTCAAAGGCAGAAATGGTGTACCATTATTAGCATGGACACAACAAATGGAGCGCCCAAACTGACTCTTGATCAAAGCACAAAATTCACTAAATCTAGAAGTTACATCATACTTAGAAACTAATAAATATACCCAAACTGCTTGGGAATACTCATCAACTATAGTTTAAAAAATAAAATGCACCACTAAAGGATGATGTTATATAAGGACCTCAAACATCACAATGTATTAATTCAAACAATGAACTAGCATTAGAAGAACTTGCCCTACCATAAATTAAATGAAGATGTAGAAACTGAAGCAATTGTCGAAATGGACTGCAGAATATGAGGACGATCACGCTTATCCAGCAGACGAAGCCAATAAACTCAAGAATCACTAGTGGAAACTATACCTATTAAAGGTTGTTTTATTGGACCAGAGAAGGCAAATTTCTAGTGCCTTCTTTGGTCGTGCCTCTGATTGTTTCAATCAAAGGCGGTTCCGAGAACCACCTTTTATCTTATCAAAAATAGGTTCCAAATTCGGAACCTATTTTAGAATTCCAAAAAAAGGCTGCTGGAAACCTATGTTTCCGGCGGCAAGCAAGAACAAAGATCTGGAAACTAACGTAACGAAAAGACAAAAAATGAACGGAAATTTATAAATATAATAACAACAAACTAAACTATTACGCGATCTGACCAGAAACAAGAAACACTAAGAATTTTAAAAAAATTAAAAGAAGTAACGGATTTGGAGGCGGTGGAATAAAAAAACTAACATTAAACCTCGGCGGCAGCGGCGAGGAGGAGCAGGCGGAGTAGAAGCCTCGCGGAGGGAGGGGACCCGCGACAGAGGCCAGGAACAACAGAGAGCCCATGTGTGGCAGAGAGGGCTAGGCGCGGTGGAAGTGGGGCTGCAGTGGTGAGCGCGACGCGGGGAAGGGCTCTAGTGTTGAGGTGGCGCGACGGAAAGGGGGCTTTGGTGGTGAGGGCGACAGCGGAGAGGGGGCTTCGGTGGTGAGGGCTCCGGTGGTAGTGACAAACGCCAGTAGAGGAAACAGATTGGGACGCCAGTAGAGAAGAAGGTGTGGCTGAGGGGCTGATTGAAAGGTGGTGGAGGAGCTCAGGGGTGAGGAATAGGGAGAGACAGGAGGAGTTTGTCAAAATATGAGTAGAAAACCCTAGGGGCTCGGAGTAGTATTTATATAGCCAAAGTTAAAGGCAACCCATAAAGGTCCAAAATCAATTTCGGCATCAGAAATTCATCTGGAGCTCAATCAAAGTCGGTTCCACACTAGACACGCCTTTAATTGACTCCTCAAGAACTGCCCTTGATCAATATTGAACTTCTTTTAGTCAGATCCGAAAGTAGTTCCGAGCTTGGAACTTCATTCAGACCTCAATCAAAGGCAGATCCTCAAAAAACTGATGGAGCCGCCTTCTAATGGTGCCTTTAATAGAGACTTTTTTACTAGTGCAGCCAATAAACTACTCGTGATGAGAAAATGGGAAAAATTATATCGATGAAAAAAGTAGAATTTTTCTAGGAGATGAATAGATAGACGATAATAAGTTCGATGAATGTGTTATTTAACTTACTTGACACGTATTTAATTTTTTTATGATACAATTTTTTCTGATTAGATGTCAATTTCATCCCTATAATCCTTATTAAGTGTATTTAAAATATTAGACTGATTGATTTTATTCTTTTAAAATGAATTTTAATTAAAAGTTCACACCAATATCAATTTGTTTTTAAGAAACTAATAATTATCAAATTGATTGCCATCAGTGCTCTAGAGGGGCCATTGCATGTGGAATACTTCTTCAGTCCCACTATAAATTGCTTAATTTGATTTTTGTAAGTCAACTGCATCACTTTTTAACTATTAATATTTTTATTTATGTGTAAAAGAAATTCAGAAAAATATAATATAAAAATACATGTTAGGATGAATCCAATGATATATAATATGATAATGCTCTTACATATAGAATAATAGAATTTAATGATTGAAATTGAAATAGTTTGATTTCCAAAAGTTAAATTAAGCAATTTATAGCGGGACGGAGGGAGTAACATTTCGTTCCGGGTAATGACTCCGGGTGATCATTTACCTTTTGACTCTCTGGACTATTTACCTAACGTCTGCTTATTGGATTTTCAAACTTCAAAATGTTACTAATATTGGGGAAATAAAGTTTCTATATCAGTTGAGATTAATTAAAAGAAAATTATGCTTCTTCATCAAATTGTATTAGAAAATTTACTTATATTGATTTTTTTTCTAAAAGATGATAATTTGAAATTTATGTTGAAATTTAGTTTGAAAGTGAATGGATGGATCATTAAGAGGAAAAATTACTTATGAATGAATGTAAAAGTTTTAGGAAAGGTTGTCATGTAAATACATTTTAAGTTATCATCTGTAACATTTAATTTATTATAAGTTACACATACTATGTAAAAAAATACATGAATTATTGTAAGAAAAATAGTTTTAATTTTTAAAAAAATATAACATTTAAATTAAATAGCATAATGCATAAATTAAAACTTAGTAGGTTTAAATTAAGAATAAAGTAAGCCCAATTTCTTCTTTGGTGCACATATATTACATCAGTTTTTCGAAAGTGTAATATACCCCAAGTTACTTCTTTAGTGCACATCTACCTCTCAATTTTTCAAAATTTATTTCCGATTATAGGGTTATATGTGCACTTTAAAAAAATATGGAAGGTATATGTGCACTTTCGAAAAATCAGACGTACATATACACTTAACAAAGAAATCGGGGAAATGGATGCACTTTAATCAAGTAAAATTATTTATTCTGTAACTTTTAAAATACCACAGTTCACGAGAGTGAAAATGTAAAATCCCCAAATAGATTTAGTTTGGGGCCCTAAGGCAACTAACCCAAAGATTAAGTTCCAAGTACTCATGTAACTTTGAAATTATATGGCGTGGCATTTGACGAAACTGAGATGATTATGTAGGGTAAAAATGAGACAATTACTCCACTTTCTGGTGAATTTCTTGTGTTGGTTGGTTGGTAAGAGCATGTAAAATGAACTCAATTAAAAATTAAATCGAAACCAGGCCCAAAAATTATTACAGTGGAGATTTGGAGTGGGCTGCATTCAATCAACCCGCCCCTCCGGCTCTACAAACAAAGCCCGTCCCAAGTCAGAAAATGGTAGAGCAACCCATGTGAATGGGGCCCTTTTGACCCAAGGTGTCACGTGGCACCTTTTGTCCCCCTATATTTTTAAAAAAAATTAAACTAATTGTTTTTAAAAAAGATTAAAATATCCATCAATGGATGAGAGTTTTTTATTGGGCTCTCCACACCCTAATTAAATAAGCAAAAATAAAGGTATTTGTGATTGTTACAAGTGGGTTGTCATCCTAATCTATGCGAGAATATGATGTTTATTTGAATGTGTTTCCTATATTTCACCTCCACCCCTGTGTTAACGAAATTAGGCCAGACATCTAAATAGAAACATTTATATTCATATTACAAATAATGTAGGCCATAAGTGGTAAATATGATTAGAAAAATCTGAAACTGTCTAATTCCTTTTTTCTGCCAAAAATATGAGCTTCATGAATACATGCTATCCTATGTGATGTAAGGTTCGTCCTTGCTTTATGTTGTATGTATGCCTCAATGTCCTCCTCATTTGTTCCTTGTGCATAGCTGCAAAAAAAGAAGAAGCAAAAGTTGTAGCTTCCATCCTAAATTTGAAATCTAAGTGAAGGGAGACCCTCTCTATCCAGCAAACATAGTCCCTGAACTTCATGATTTAAAGAAATCCAATTGTATGTGACATCATTTTCATTCATTTTCAAAGCCAGTTTAGCTAATTTATCAGCAGGTAAATTAGCTTCTCTAAATATATGATGTAATTCACATGAATTGATTTTTTTCCTTCACCTTACAAGCCAAACTATATGATTTCCTTCACCTACTGGAGAGATCTGAAAGTTCTTCTCTTCTTTCTGATAACTTCGGTTTCAACTATTGAAGTGAAAGAAAGATTAATTATTTAATGAATTGAAACCACAAGAACAAGATCGGAGCAGTTTCTGCATTGGACATGGTCAAGTCTTCAGCTGGCTTTCACATGCCGAATATTCCTTCCTACTACTACTAGTCTATGATTCTCTCCTCCTTTTTACCAAAGTCCTTCAAAAGACTTTGCCTTTTTCGCCTGGTGGTTTAAGGAATACAGAAAAGGTTACGCACAAACAAACATTTCACCACTTTATAATATAGTGCTTGCGGTTTTATTATTTTATACCTTCAGTTTGGCTTTTTTGTTTGTGGCCTACACTCCGTTCCGCTAATAATAACATATTTATTTTTTAAAAGTTAAATTTGATAAACTTTAACTATAAATATAAATTAATATACATACAATAAGTATATTATGTCAGATATTGTTGGATTCATCATAACATATATTTTCTAAATATCAATTTTTATGTGAAATTGGTATATGTAGTTAGAGATATTGACGGTCAAACATGATCATTGAAAGCTGTGAAAAAATAAATATGTCATTACTGGCGGGACGGAGTATATTGGTATTTCTTTGCTAACCTTACGTTACGGCAAATAAAGTTTATTGGAAAGCATTAAGTCAAAATTAAACCCCAAAAGCAATAAAAAAGGAACGCATGCTGTCAAAATAACTGGAAACGTAATACAAACCAACAGTAGTTGCTGAGCAAAGTGATTAGTATATACTGTTTACTATAAAAAAATAATCGATTAAAATATTTAGGTGCAACTTGCAGAAAAAAAAACTCATCAAAATGTATTCTAAACGTTGCTATCGCGAATTTAAAATACAAATTTTATTTATATGCATATCTAGCTACAAATATGGTGTGATGTAAGTGTGTCTAAAAGGATGTTTATCCGATTGAATGTTTTCATTCCACACATAAAAATGTCACTTCAAAATTAATTTTGGTCTGAAAAGTCCAAATGAATTTATCTTTATCCCGGTGCATTTTCACTTGAGAAATGTCAATTCAAAATACACTCTCAGTTCAAGTTACAATAACTTTTTTAACCTGTTTTTTCAATTCAAGTTTGACCATTAATAACTTTTACTACGTAGGTTAATATCATGTAAAATTTTAATATTTGAAAAATACATGTCATGTCTGATCCAAAGATAGCTCACATGATAATATTACTACTTATATATCACATGAAATTTATGGTCAAATGTAACTTGAGAAAATTGACTGAAAAGTATGTCAATGCATGATGATATCATTAATACGATTATTTTCGGGTGTGCATCTTCTGTTACACGTTTTTTTGTATTAATATGTGTTACATCAATAATTAATTAATATTAGTTTAATCATTTTTATCTTGATATAATTTTATTAAGAGGGACACATAACAGAATTTTATTGGTGTAACAGAAAATCCAGGACCTTATTTTTTGGTCTTCTATTTCGCTCGTTTTGCACATTCTATTATGACAAATAAATACTTGTAGTAAATTATATCTTATATACTGGGAATACGTTAACTTGGTATCTCTAGAGCTATAATATAGTTAACGAAATGTATTCTAGAATAATAGAATGTATAATCTTAAAAATATGGATGATAAATTAATATATAATTATTGAGTTGATTCAATGGAGATATAGTTTGTATTGTATTCTTGTGATATTATATATCAATACTAAGTTGCATACCTATTATTATTTAATTAATATTATTAAAATTTTCTTATATGTTTGAATAGATAGATAATCATTAATATTATCATATGTAACATAATTAAATTTATCGTAACAAGTAGTTTTTAAATATCAATTTTAATGTATCTTTGTTATATATAATTAAACATGTGTATAATAGTTAATAGAATATTAAATAAATGAATTAGAATCAAGTTAAGAAAGAAATACCTATTCTGATTGATTTTTTATATATCTTTTTCCATATTAAATTTTACCTTGTATACCTTTTGTACTCACTATATATGAATACACACTGCCACAATTATTTGTGAATTTTACATTCTGTCAGTTCTCTCTAAATTCTTGGCTTTTATCTCCCTTTTCCAAAAATTACCAACATAAATTTTCATCCCCTTTTCTGATCAATCGCCGCCCACCGCCGCCGCTTTTTGCCATCTTCCGGTCTATACCGAACGTCTCCATTTCCCGGTCTCATCTGCTCCATTTTTCTGGCTTCAGATCTGTTCCTAGTTTTCTCCGGCTATCCGTAGCAGGTTCGACAATCTCCGCTATCGTCTCTGGTCATCTTCTCATCAACCTTCTTCTCCGGCTACCTCGGTTTATTGTTGTTCTTTGCCGCATCCAAGGTCTCTTCAAGTTTTCAGTCTTTTTCCATCAACGATTTCAACCGTACGCCACCAGTGCTACCGTCGTTCTCTGTTTTCTGCAGACCATTGCCAATTCCGGCGTCTTCAAGCTCAAGATTAGTGTCCGGTTCTTGGTGTCCTCGCCATCAATCGCTACAATTTCTTTGTCTTCTTCGGTGTCTTTATAGCTCGTCAACCTAGCTTTTATATCAGATCTACGGCTCTGACAGGTGTTTCCAGAAGGCGTGTGTAACCACGTGCGCATGACCCTGATGTGCGACTAATTCCATTTGCGCGTATTCTCATGCGACCGCCAGAGCTTCCAGAAGCTTGTCGCAAGTTTCAGCTTAAAATGGATTCTTTTAATCGCCCCGGGTGTCAATGGTGTCACATCTTGGGTCATGGTGCTTCTTCTTGTTTTAAATTACACGATGAATGATACCGGTTGCAATGTCAGTGATGTAAGAAATTTGGTCACTTTGCCTCGACATGTCCTCATTTGGTCTCTCGAGATTTTTCTCCTGCCTCTATTCTGGCGCGACCAACTACATGGTTTCTTCTCAGTCCGCACTTGAACGCGTGACTCATTATTATGGTAATCGTCATGTTTTTGTTAGAAATGGTTCTGCTCTTAACATTATCCATGTTGGTTATTCTCGGGTCTCTGATTCATTATCCTTGTCTGATGTTTTGGTTAGTCCTCGTATTACTGAAAATTTGTTGTCTATTAGCAACTAGCAAGTTGACTCGAGATAAGAATGATGTTATTTGTTTTGATGATTATTCTTTCACTCACTATTTCAAACAAGTTTACTAGAAATGTTATTGACAAATACCATCTTGATAGTGGCTTATATGTTTTGGATTATGGTGGTGTTGCCTTCTCTTCTTTTGTTGCATCGAATGCCTCTAAAGCATCTTTTAAACTTTGGTATAGTATATTGGGTCATGTCCCTCACAACATCATTTCATTTTTGAGCAAGTCTGGATGTTTTTCAGTAATTAGTTTGCTGCTTAAGCCCCATTTATGTCTCGCTTGTGAGATGGCTAAAGGCAAGCGTCTTTCTTTCAGTGATAATTTAAAACGAGCACCACGCATACTTGATCTAGTTCATTGTGATCTTTGGGGACCCCCGCCTATTGTATCTCGTGTCGAGCACCTTTATTATGTCATTTTTATTGATAATTTTTCTCGATTTATTTGGTTATATCCTCTACGACGAAAGTATGATTTTGTGAAGGCTTGTATACAATTTGAAGCATTTGTTGAAAGTATTCAAATATATGTTGGGACTCAAATAAACAATTTAGGTGCAGTATGGATTTTTTTTTCAAAATTTCAATTTAGGGGTAAAATTACTATTTTACCCCTGTGATTGCCGGAAAATTATGTCACGTGCCGGTCACGTGACATGTATTGACGAAAAACCGCCCGGAAACCGGACTGGGCACCAAACAAATTATTTTCAAAATGTTAAGGGTCGAATAGGGGCAATATTGGGAGTGCGGACCAAAGAAGTTATTCAAATATATATTGGGGCCCAAATAAACAATTTAGTTTATATAATTTTTGGACACAGAAAGAAGCAATAACGAGCATGAAATTCACATTGTATGGTTTGACAAATTCTTGTATAATATTGTCTCACAGTGAGTTTTTACTAGTATTACAGGATGGGGTATTGAATTGAATTTATCGAAAGTTTAGGGAATAATAGAAGTCTGGATACAAATATACTTAATTTTTAGGGGTATCTGTGCATAAATGTTTGGAGAATTAATGATTCTGGACCATAAGAATCCAGCAGGTCAAAAATTTGGGACGGAGAATTTTGCGAGTCAATTTTTCTTCCCATTTCCGCGCAATGTGTGACTTTCTACTACTACCATATTTGATGTTTCATTTCCAGTTCTTAATGTTTCAACCGAACATTGTTACATTGTTTAATGATTCATTTTTCACTAAAACCACGTGTTTTAAAGTTAAGTATTGATCTTTTAATGTCAAAGTTTATGTGTACTCGTTATATTTTTGACATTCAATACATATGGACACTAGTTAGTAATTTTTCATTATCTTATATTCAGTTTTCAACTTTGTTAGTAATGTAAATTGGCTAATCAGCCCAAAATCAATGTTTGAAAGGAAAAAGAAAAAAAACCTTGTCTTACTCTTAGTCTCATATGGGAAGTTTAGAGGGAATGAGTGTAGTTTAAATATGGAAATGCTTCACTACTATCTTGAGTTAGAAAGAGGAATAAAGACCCCTTGTGCATGCCCCCGCGGACCGCCCGGACATGACGAGGCGAGCGGGTGGGTCGGTGAGAGGTCGTCGCCGTGCCTCTTAAAGATAGTATTCACAGGCCCTAATTGCTGCTAACTACTAGAAAGTAGATAGTAGCAAGTTGGGGTCGTCCACGAGGAAAAAAGGTTTTATTGAATGTTAAACGTAATTAAAAAAACACACGAAAAAGTCACTCTACATGTATAGTAACAAAGTGGGGGGTTTTGGTTTTGGAAAATACTACGACTACTTTAAATAGCTAAATTAACCAACAATTAGAGAAAACAATATAACTACGAACACACTAGCACGAAAGATGTAATTAAGATGATAACGAGTCTTGGGC
>JAULKJ010319961.1:0-10525 GCA_032355405.1 Rubia balearica
GGCGAAGGAAAGCGTCAAAAACCCTAGCAGTGGGAGGAAGGTAGATCGTTGGAGGTGGGGGTGGGGATGGGGGGCGGAACCCTAGCCCGAGCGGATGGGATGAGGCGGTGGGAGAAGGCGAGCGACGGAAACCCTAGCGATGCGTGGAAGAAGAGCGGAAACCCTATTGGTGAGGGGGAAGATAGATCGGCAAAGATGGATATGGGTCGGGTGGCAGAGCGGGAGATCACTGGAGGTGAAGCTAGGCAGTGAAGGTGGTTTTCCAGGGCTAGTGGAGGTGGATGGTGGTGGAAGATGTGGTGATTGGTGGTGGCGGAGATGGTGGCTAGCGAAGGTGGTGGTGATGATGGCCGAAGGAGGTGATGGTTTGGGTGGTGGTGGTCGGAGGTGGTGGTTAGGGTGCGCGCGATGGTGGTTGTGGTAGCCCAAGAGAGTGGCGGTGGATGGTAGCAACAGGAGGGGTAAAATGGGGAAAAATAAGCTGAAATGATCGAGGGAATTTTTTTTTCATTTTAGGTTTGGTCAACAACCCAATTGGTGAGTCAACATCGAAATGTGGCCTGAAGGTTATATCGGCACAATTCAACATAAAGTTAGGATTAGTTTGACACTTTTTGGTTTTACAGGATTATATTGGCAATTTTAGTCTAAAGGTAGGGTTAGAAAAACATTAAATCCTTTTCAGTTTATTCCATATTTCAAGGGAAAAAATAGGATGATAAGTTGTTATAGGGAAGCGAAAAGTCAAAACCTTTCAGATACTATCTTAATGTTGTTTGGATTACTTATGCGAGTATTCTGCCTACATAAAGGCATCGCAAAAGAAATACTCAGTTGTAGTTTCTATGGAGTGTACTTAGGTTCTAGTGTAGCTGTTTTATTGGTTGTGCATTATGTGTTGTATAGTTTATTGAAGTTGTTATGAATGTGATTAAGTTGTAAAATTCCTATGGGAAGCATAGTGTTTGTGTGTTGTGCCTAAGACCCTAATGGTTTGGTGATAATCCCCCTAGTGCGGGTTGCTAGGGATGTTATTTCCATTGCCGGCAATGCAGGCTTAGGTTACGTCCCTTGTGGAATTTTCTGAGGAAGCTCATGTGAGTTGTAAGTGTGTTGCTTAAATTTTTGTTCGCTTAATTTTTCTAAGATTTGTTTATTGGTTATTGATGCCACATGTCCTGTTTTTGTAGGATAGGCGGTTGGGATCAGCGAATGCAGAATGGAGGATGGTGGTGAATCTCCATCTATCCGGCCATCTTTCACAGGGGACAAGGGAAATCGATGCAAGGAGATGCCTAGACTCACGATAGCTTGGCTCTAGGGGGGGAAACTAGGCTGTACAATCAACAAACACACCCGATTGGATTAGCTCCTGGGTTTCGTTCGACTGTGCAACGGGGTAAAGTATGTTGATGGGGTGAAGAGTGGTTAATCCACATACTTGCCTACTTTGGGGTTGGGTGTTATTTTTATGAAGGGACACCCTAGGTGACGCTGCGGTAGCCCACCTGTTAGTTGGCCGATGAGGTAGACAGCCACTGCACCATCAATGAAGCAGGCTAGTCTGACACGTTGGGTTTAGTTTCTTATTCTATCTTCTATAATAGGTTTACTATTTGGTACAATAAAATATTCAGCGACGTGATAATAGATTAACACAAGTGTTCTATTGTTGTGATATATTTTTTTAGGGTAAAATGATTTCATGTCCCTAGTTCTTTGTTTAGTGAACATATAGCCCCTCAGTTTTTCCAATGTGCACATATACCCCTTAACCGACAATGACTTAAAAAATTGAACCACTATAATCGGACACAAATGCAGATTGGGCTGATTCTGACATAAACCTATATAAAAGGACAAAAATATCCCTAGTTTGATTTATGAATTTAATCCGACTACTTTACCCTTTTGGACTTTTTAGGCCACCATCCCTTACCCTAGAACGCCGCCCCTCCACCACCCTTAACCATACGCCCCGCTGCCTCTTTACAAAACTTAACCCTCACTCGGCTGCCTCTCCACCACACCTAACCCTACCCCGTCTCCACCACCCCTTACCCTACCTCGGTCCCCCTCCGCCACCATTAACCCCAGCCCTGCTGCCTCTCTACCAACCCTAACCCTAACTATCTCCCCTCAACCACCCTAAACCCTAACACACTGCCCCTCCAGCGCCACCCCTCCCAAACCCCAGCCCGGGTTTTCATTCGCAGTTACTAAGTGTGCAGTCGTCACCAACCTAATTAAGAGAACCAAATGTGGAAGATAAAAGAAGAAGAATATTGCAGATGAAAAAGACAATAAGATAGGCATTTATAGTGGCAGCATGACGAAGATAAGATCAGTGATGACACCAGTGTAGCAATTTCAGGCGATGGGAGAGAAGAACGGTCGGCATAAATATTGGGAGAGAAGAAAATGGCCGGCCACAATTTCAGGGTTTAGGGATTGAGATTTAGGCCTGATTTTTCAATTTTTTTTAAAAAATAGGCAAAATTGTCATTTCAAATGAATCTCGCAATGACCAAAGTTGATCAAATTTTTAGGTGACGCCAGGGGTACATGTGCACTTTCAAAAAATTGAGGGGGGTATATGTGCACTAAACAAGGAACTGAGGATGTACATTATTATTATTTTTATGTACATCTTGGATTTTCTGAGCCTAAGACTAACTGTTACTTTATTGGTCTTTTTTAGTTGAACCACTGTTTTAGTTTTTGATTGTTGTACTCTACTCGGTACTTTTATGATAGGCCCAATTTCCATGACTATTTTGTGTCATAGATACATACTTTTCATGTAAGATGAGGGGAGTAGTACGCGCATATTACCGCTTATTTATCAATTCTACTACATGCATAGAGTTTATAGTGTGTTAGGGCATACCTTGTTGCTAGAAGTTGGATTAGGATAACAATTATTCGCACATGGCCGATACCTTTTATTTTTGTGATCATCCTCTCTCTTCTAGTGTGTGTGAGCACTGCTTCGTTGCGGTTTGTTTCGTTCTGACTGGTGGCTTTCATGATTGTGTCAAGTAATAACTATCTTGACTGGAGGATCTTGTCCTTTCTTGGGAATTATAAAGGCCTAGAAAGAAAAAATCATCCCCATAATCGGCGCCACTAATGTGGGGGATTCCTTCCGGACCTCTATAATCTCAAGATGCAGCATGATTCAACTTGATCATCCGTCATTCCTGCAAACAAGGTACCGAGAAGTTCCCAAGGCTAAGCTCTGACACTCGAGTTAGCTTTCATTTTGATGTAAGGTTCTCTGTTGGAGAAAATGTCATTACCTTTCTTATTGTTCTTAATTTTCATTCATCACCGATGAACTGTGCGATCATATGGTTGTTCATGACCCATATCGTTCCTACTATTACTAGATCATGGTCTTGGTAAGATGATCATGGATGCTGATAGTTTTTTCTCTCAAGGCAATGTGCTCTTGCATCATCCGAAGTGGTATTTTTGATTCGCTGTACTGGTTCGCGGTGTGAGGTCTCACATTTGGGATAGACTTCGATTAGCTTGGGGAGGTGATACCACCCACCATCGTCGCGTTAATGGCCTCTACAAAGAGGAGTTTTCTATGAAAATCTACGGTGTGAAAAGTCTCTGTCGTGACAAGTCTCTGATGTAGCCGTGGGTTGTAGGCATGTTGTCTTGATCTGAAACCCGCCATATCAATTGTCAACCTGACTTGGAAACCAACATGAGCCTTCGGGATTTTCTATGAACATGCGACACCCGCGCGACGTGACCAGTACACTGGGAACAGGCAATAACGATCGGAGCCGCAAGGAAAACGGTGACTCGGGAACCCTAGTCAAGACCTAACGTTCCGTCGTGAAATTCCTTCTTTCTACCACGTGAATTTATCTCTGGGGAGGTTAGGGGGGGTAGTGGTGTTGGGAAGGGTGAGATTGTGGTGGGGAGGCCGTTACAGATGGTGACGTTTGGCATTTGCCCATAAGGAAGAAGGTGGCACTAGGGTTTAGGAAAAGCGGAATGGGATGCAAAGGTTAGAGAGAGTATGAGATGACTTTACCGAACTCTACCCCTATCTGTATTTTTTCAACTTGCATATCCTACAAATTCAGGAAGATTGGGAGCAATCTAAGAAACATATAACTAACTTCATCAATCCTTGCAAAAATGACACGCTTTCTTTTTTCGTCCATCTCTGAAAAAATGACATGATTTAAAAATTGTCCAAAATGGCAAGAGCATGTTGTTAAATTCTCATAATGTCTTACTTGAGTTTCAACAACTTTCCAAAATATCCCTAATTTTCCACACTTATTTCCGGCCATATCAGTTTGGATAAAAGGGCAACCCAAAAGCAATTCCACTATTTTTAAGGGAGTATAATAATATACTCCATCTGGTCCTAATATAATGGCTCCGATATTTTGACCCCAATTTTAAGAAAATGTACCTTTTACTTTTGGAAAGGGATGAGACTGCTTGAGTTTATGTACGTATATGCTGTATTGTGGAAATTATGTGTGGGTTTGTTGACATTATGACTATAGTGGGAGAATGAATAGTGTAAAATTTTACAAATAGGAGGGGTAACATTGGAATTCCCTAGCTTGGTCTCCCCCTTTAAATGGAAAGTGTGTAAGAGGGCCATATATTAAAAACCATCCACATCTGGAAAGAGGGTCATTATATTAGGACCAGAGGGAGTACATGTTTGGTCAATAATGCTTTGTTCATTCCACAGGACGTTCGATACCTAAGTCTCCCTGTGGTTTTGACCTATAAATGCATTTCCAAGATTTCCAGTGAACCGTTCTACCTTCTAGATTAGCTACCCAAATGAAGCTTTCCGTCATTTTGTCTAACTTCCTTAAAATGGCTAAAGGGATTCAGAAAATACAGGAAGGGTATAAAGCAAGGAGGACATCGCATGTTTAATTAGATAGAGTGATTCAGCCAGTCACATTCAACCGTTTTGATTTCCAAGACATATACCTATCTTTGAGCTTCTGTATTATATCTAGGAAAATATTCTTCTTCCTCACTCCAAACACAATATTCATGCCCAAATATTTCCCTCCTATACCTTGCCCATGTATATTCAATGTATACCTGGCATATTCGTGTATATGTGGAGTAGCGTTGTGACTGAATTGCATTCCACACTTATCAAAATTGAGCCTTTGTCCCGAGAATCTGGCATGTAGGTGTATAATTTTTGCCAGTTCATTGATCACCTGATAACTGCCCTTAGAAAACCTAATGCAGCCATCTGCATACATGAGGTGACTTATTTTGGGCCTCCCCTTGAAATTGGCATGCCTATATATATCGTTGTTTTTCCTCAATTTCGCTTCCATCCATGAAGACAGGAACTATTGTGCCACAATAAAGAGATATGGTGAAAGAGGACATCCTTGTCTCAGACCCTTATTTGGGGTGAAAAAGTTAGTGTGTCCCATTAACCACCACTTGGTAGGTTACTGATTGAACACATTGCATGATCAAATTAATCCTAGAGGTGGGGAAATCCATGTTTAGTAATGCCTTTTCTAGAAAATCCTATGATACCCAATAATAATCCTTTCTCATATCTAATTTGATTGCGGCATAACCTTGATTTCCTTTTTTGTGCTTCCTGATAAACTCCAGTACCTCATGTGCTAACAAAACATTCTCGACAATGTTTCTCCCAGACACAAATCAGTTTTGGCTATCAAATATCAAACTTGAAATGTGATCTTTTTGCCTTGTAGCCATGACCTTTGATATGACTTCGGATTTGACATTACATAGGGAGATAGGTCTGAAATCTGATGGATGTACATGAAGTTTGTTCTTAGGAATCAGCATCAGGTTAGTTCTGTTCCAGCTTGTTGGCATCAGTTCACCATTTAGGATTTTAAGACAGGATTGGGAGAATTCATTCCCTATAATTTTCCAGTATCTCTTATGGAAACTAGCAGGGAGTCCATCCTCACCTGGAGGCTTCCATGGACTCATCACATTGACTGCCTTCCATATTTCATATTTCATGTTGCCTTCCATATAATGACTGCCTTCCATACTTCAAGTTTGGTCCTGCCTTCCATATAATGACATCACTTTGACTGCCTTCCATACTTGTGTAATGGCCTGTTGAGATTTAAGATCTGATCCTGAGAGAGTTTCCTCGTGTTAATACTCAAATATTGGTCTACTGTTATGTCTCCTGGAGGACCTGGGGGATACCACTTTGGTTGTACATGTACTTGTTTACTGTGTTCAATGATGACTTGTTCAATGGAGTGTGCATCTGTGATCCAATTTTCACTTGAATTATAAATCCCCTGAATCAAATTCTCCTTTTTTCCATCTAGCTGCCCACTAATGGTAAAACATAATATTCCTTTCTCCAAATCGCATCCAACTCACATTTGCTCTCTGCTGCCAATAATCTGACTGTTCTACACCAGATCATGAACTTGTGGTGATAACTCTTTTATCTTGGTAGTGACATACATTAGATCACCATTTTTTTTGTAGTCTCTACAATTGTCCATATAGTGAGTTCATCTTCTTATCTAAGTTTTCAAACGAGTTTGAACTCCAATTACACAAGTAGTTGAGAGTTGCTTCAAGATTCCTATCCAGTTGATGCACTGTTTGATGTTGTGGTTGATCATCTTCTTGTAGTGATTCCTAGATTCTTGATACAATCTAATCAGTCACTTCCACCTTAGCTCGGAATCCTTCAAATCTTTTGATTTTTTCAACTTGTATTTTTATCATATAAGTCTAGAATTAGGGGGACCATGATCAGAAATAGTGATGGGAAGATTATTCACCTTAGCATCAGGGGACTGATGTGCCCATTCTGGACACATAAAATCTCGGTCTTGCCTCTCTACAATAGTATTTGGATGATCTCTATTGTTTTTCCATGTGCACCACAAACCTTTGTTGGGAACTTCTTGTAGCCGATGTCTTTTGATGAGATATGTAAGATTTGAAGTCCTGCTATTTGTCACAGGAAGGCCACCCTTTTGTCCTACTGAGTAAGAAGCTGATTGAAATATCCTACTAACACTAGAGGATAACTACTAAATTCGGTAGAAGATGATAAAGATTCCCAAATAGATGATCTCCCCATTTCTGACGGGGAGTCATATACAAAACCAAGGCATCACTGCAAACATAAATGCACGATATCTACACAAAAAATACAATTTATAGTACTATCTAAAACAACAACATCAAATATTCGTTCCACATTATTGCAAGACCCCCTGATCTCCCAACTGGTTCGACAAAATGCTCCTTTGAGAAATACGTCCCTTCTTTCCATATATTGAACACTTTTTCAGAAGTCTCTGTCTCTGCCAAACATAAGATTCGTGGCTATCATTGTCTCATCAGTCGGTTGATCATCCTTTTTGTAGGGGCGTTGTTGAATCCCCTACAGTTCCACATTAGGATCCTCATGGTTGATTAGAGAGCTTATTTGGCTCAGCTCTCGAAAGCCTCAAAGTTTTAATATCTTGTGTTCCCTTTCTCTTCTTTCTAGTATTTATGTTCGTGCTACTACTTTCACCTTTATTATCCTGATTGTCACTGGTCATGCTTCCTCCAAAAGATGGGCCTGCATAAAAATAGAGCACCCTAACTCTTTTCTGTGGAGGTGTATGAGTCTCGTTGTATAGCGGATGCTCCAATTTCAGCAACGGAGAGAGCTCTTTTCCTTGCCTTCTCTTGAAGTCTCCTTTTTCTATATGGAGTTGGTTCGCATCTGCTCCTCTTTTCATATCTCTCAGTCTTCCATCTAAAAGCTGTGGGAGTAGACCCCACTTTCATCTCCCTCATTTAATGCCTTCTTATCAGCTATTTTTATGATTTTTTGCGGCTTGAAGAGCTTCCTGTATTGAAAAACTGTCATTCTCTTCTTGATCTTCTTGTTTCGTTATAGCATTCCTCGATGTTTCCCTTTGTTTTTGTTTATCTTTTTCGAGATTGACATTTTTTCTTCCCGACCCATTGTCATCTTAATCTTCAGAGCTGGATATATGAATTATCTATGGATGCACCGGTTGCTGATAGTTCTCCTGCAGATCCATAACCTCCACATATTCCCTTTTTATTGGTATCTCATGCTCCATCACAATGTCATCCTACAGTTGATGCACTTCGTTCAGAGCCATGTTGTTGACTATATAAATCACCTCTTTTGAATGGGTTTGCAGGTCATCATTAACTTCTTGCATATACACCTCCTGAATTATATCCACCTAGACCTGTTTTTGATGGCATCATTCATCCAGTTCGTTATCTCATGATTCTGCTGCTCCATCATCTCCGCATCCACTATTGGTTCACTATCAACAGGGTGATTGGTATGTCCATTTAGCAACCACTAACTCTATCCACATGTCGTAGTCCCAATGATTGTTCAACTGTTGGCAAGGCCGTGCAATATTTTGTTGGTCCATCACCCCGTGCTACAAGATTTCTCACCTTTGAACTGTATCATGTGGGTTCTTTGATACCTTTAAAACTTGAGCATATTAAATATTTTTCTACTTTTGACCACAAATAACTTTCAGGAGGCAAATACGTCGTCTCACACCCTTTTTGGGGTGCTAGACATGGTATAATACCCAATTTAACTAAATCTTGCCTAGATTTCACATCGTGCTTTTTTTTCCCCCAGCTATTAAACAAGGTTCCAACCAAGTTTTCATGCACATATTTTTCAATATGCATCACATCTAAACAATGTATCACCTCTAATGTGGTCCTATATGGTAGCTCGGAGAAAGTTGACCTCTTCCTCTAGGTCCCATTAATCTTTGGGTTCTTTGCTTTACCAAAATCATTTTCAAACTCCCACAATGAATCCAAGATCGTTCCCCACCTCTCTCCACACCCCCCCACCTTTCCATTCATAATTTAAGAAGGTGGCCCTGTTTTAAACTTGCCATTAAATTCATCTCGCAATCTTTTCTACCGTTGATTCTAAGAGAGCCATCAATGGTGACTAAGGTATACAGTCTTAAAATCATTACTTAGTTGATAATGATTAGTGTTCTCCACACAAATGGGGAATATGCCTTGTGATCTTTTACGAAATAACTGGAAAGATTCTCGTACGCATGATAGTCATTCGCAGTGCAAAACAACATGGCCCAAAAATTGTATTGGACTTTGCAATACCCATCTAACGTCTAAATTCCAGGTTCCCAAAGAAAGTTAAGATCTTCAATCCAAGGCGCCAAAAATACGTCAATGTCGTTTCCTAGTTGCTTGGGATCTGAAACCATTAAGGACAACATAATGTGCTTCCTTTTCATACATAGCCAAGGAGGTAAACTACAAGCCACTAGCATTACCGGCCAAGAACTATGGCTTCTTCTCTAACTACCAAAATAATTTATCACACCAGTGCATAAACCAAGCCTTAAATTTCGTGCTTCATTACTAACACCAGAAATGACCTGTCTATTTTTTCCATTGATCTCTATCTGTCGTATCATATTTGGGTTTTCCACCATTCAATCTGCATGCCAAGTCACATTTCTTGCATCCTTCTGGTTGGAGAACAATCTTCCCAACCTGGGAATGATAGGAAGATACCAAAAAACCTTAATTGAAACCCTCTGTGTACGCCTGTGCACAACATCATTACCTTCCAACGTATCCACCTTTGTTTCTACCTTGGACACTTACATTTCGGACATAAATTTTGGCCGCGTAATCTTTCCTACTCCCTCACCCACGAAAAATGGTATGTTTACTTTTCCCAAGTCAAACTTGGAAAATTCTTACCCTAAATATAGAATAATATATAATATAATAAAAATATCATATGAGATATTTTTATATTCATCTTAACATCTTTTTTCTAAATAACATTTTTAATGTGGAATTGTTTTATGTAGCTAGAGATATTAATGGTCAAACATGATCATTGAAGACCATGAAAAAGTAAACATGTCATTTTTCGTGGGACATAGGGAGTATATGAAATGGAATCGTTAGGACACACATATATCTTCTCATAACCTATATCCATATGACACAAGACCTTTTGGGCTCATAACTATTTCGGGTAATTTGTTGCCCGTCGGGAGTCAGCAATATATTTTCCAAATATTTCAGTAATGTGGAGAATCCTAAATCGATGTAAGAATACTTCTTTTTTTTGCATTTAGTAAGTGCAAAGTCAAGTGTATGCAAAGAGGAAATCCTATCTAGGTTTCCACCATAGTTCTTCACCACTTCCTCTACCAAATCGTCCAAACTATCATTTTTGTCATCGGAACCATTAAGCTCGTTCACATCCTCAACATGTGGTATAAGCCGGATCAAACTCATATAAATACAAGTCAACTCTAAGTCATTATGGCATTCATGTACTCTTGTGCTACAACATTTCCAACAAGGACAGTATACATGAGATACATTCTCTCTTACGGTATTCACACATATGTATGTTTAATCACTACCACAGAGAACCACCTCTAGCACCGGTTTTTTGGACCCTCTAGCAAGGATT
>JAULKJ010319971.1:0-10524 GCA_032355405.1 Rubia balearica
GACCCGTATATAAAAATCTAGACCCATACTCGAACCCGAATCCGCTGAATCTAAAATTTTTGGATCCATACCCTACCCAACGAGTCTAGATCCTGTTAGATCTATGATGTGCGGATAATTGAAAGAAGGGATTTGAAGAGGAAGGTGTGGGTTTAAAAAGGAAAAATCAGCATTAGATTCTAATACCATTTGGTGGATTAAATTTCCAGGGTCACCCTCCTCCTCCTAGAACTCTGTTCTTTTTAATCTCAGCGTATCACGGACCAATCTATGAACACAATTCATAAACTATATTTCTCATGTTCACATTGACTTGTAGTAATGGAATCACACCTTGTTTTCCCCTAGGAAATGATTCCCCAAAAAAGTATAACTAATGAAAGAAAAAGGTACTCGTATGAAGAAGGCGCAAAGTCTTTGTCGTATGGTTCAATATGGCTGCAATTCTCTCCCACACGTGATTTTGTCTCAGATTCTGGGATTGTGTTCTTCAATTTTCATTTACTTTAGTACTTCATTCTCTTTCCCTGTTGGAGAGAGCTCTACTAAAGGCTGTTTCAATTGAGATCTGGAATCATTTCTGAGTTCGGAAATTCCTCTCAAACAATTTTAAATGTGGTTTGAATTAATTAAAGGCGGTTCCACCTTTAATGATGCTCGATTAAAGACGGTTTCGCCTTTAATTAAAGGCAGGAACCATTTTCGAGTTCGAAAATGCCTTCCTAGGTTCCCTTTTCATTTTAAAGGCGGTTATAAAGACAGAACCGCCTTTAATGGCCTCAAACCCATACTTAAACTATTTAAGTTAGCCCATTTTCATTTCTCCCCACCACAGCCCGCGACTATACTTCTCTTCCAATTTCATTATCCCCGTTTGAAACCCTGATCACTTCTCCCCGCAATTGAACCCCGCCTCGGCCGCCTCACCCTCCCTCTACCGCTCATCCCCGCGTCACGCCACCCCACACCCCATCTCCGCTTCCAGGCTCCGACCTCTCTACTAGACCAAGATGCACAACACCACTGACAGCCAGACCCCGATGCTCCGACCTCCCCTGATGGCCTCCGACGCACAACTAGCCCACGACCTCCGCTCATGGTCTCCGACGCACAGCCTCTGGTCTCTTATGTGCGCCACCACCGTTTTCCGTGAAGGCTCGTGCGCCTCCGTCACTGTTCTTATTGTGTATAGGGTTTAGGCGCTGTTCTTTCTGCGTTCGCCTCTGTTTTTTTGCAATTTTATTGGTGTAGGAATGATTGTTGCTGTCTGGGTTTTACTCGCTATATTTTTTGGAAGGTAAGAAAGAGTTTCCGAGTTTGAAAAGTGAACTGGTTCTATTAAAGAAAGTTTTCGAACCGCCTTTAATCGAAATCGATCAAAGGCGGAGCCATTAAAGGCAGTTCTAAAGTGCCTTCTCTGGTACATTAAATCGCCTTTAATGACCCCTTTCTCCACTAGTGTTTTCTCTATTTATCACACACATAATTTATTGACATCTTTTAAAAATGATAAATCTTGGTAAATATCCCTTTGTTTTTCGAAAGTGCACATATATTTCCAGTTTTTTGTGTGCATAGATACCACTCATTTTCAAACGCCAATCTCCGCCTATAGGGGTATGTGTGCATATTCAAAAAAAAATTAGGAGGGTTATATGTGCACTTTAAAAAAACCAGGAGATGTATATGTGCACTTTTGAAAAAATGGGGGGTATATGTGTACTAAACAAAGAACTCAGGGGTGTAAATGCATTTTACCCAAAAATATATGTTACGATGAATATACCAATATCTCACACGACAATTTTCACATTTATATTTATCATTTTTATAGCCTAAATACACAAATTCTTATTATAGATCGAATAACAGTTAGGCGAGGTTATTTTATAATTGATGTACATATTGGGGTAATTTAATTTTTATTTTTATTTGTTGTAACAAAATTCTTATAATTTTAAAAAACTTTTAAAATGTATCGCATTGTGTAAGTAATTATAATTTGAACCTAAAAGTTATTAAAGTGAGTTTTTTTTCATGATTCGTCTAACCATTAGTCATAATTATAAAAAACTAAGAGACTTTCTCATTTGGGGTATAAACAAATATAACCCTACCTACTTGAGTAATTGCCAATATAACGCTCAAATAAATTTTAATACAAAAACAACCCTAACTAGTTGATGAAAGTGTCAATATAACCCCCAGATCCCATTTCCGGCACTGAATTCAAATTTTCGGCGTTGACTCTATGTAAATTGACCAAAATATCGTTTGAGGAAAAATGTGAAATTTAGTGGACAATTTTACCTTATAGTTCACCGGACCACCGCTGGATCGCTGTCGTGTAGTCACCGTAACAAGTAGGGTTATATTAGCAGATAATGAAAACTTATAGGGTTATATCAACACATTCCTAAAATTTATAGGGTTATATCAGCACATTCTTTAAAAAATGTAAGGTTATATTAGCACATATTATAAAAGTTAAGTATGTGGTACTCGACTGTCCTTAACGGGCGACCACATTATCATATACACCATTATCACATTATAACAATATCTTATACACGATAAAATTTGACATCATAACACCGTAATTCATATTAAACACCATTATCACATATCGTAACCTCATTTTTAAATTCATCAACATTTAAAACCCTATGTCGAAAAACACACCAAAACAACAACTACACACAACATCAAAAGTCATCCAATCATCAATCCAGAATAAACACAACAAAATAAACAAAATATCATAAAAACTCCTATATTAGTATTTGCTAATATAACCCTACACTTTTTACGAATGTCTTGATATAATCCTATAAATTTTAGGAATGTGCCAATTTAACCCAATTAGTTTTCATAATGTGTTGATATAACCCTACATGTTACGGTGGCAGTGCATTAGTGGTGTGTCGGTGGTCTGGTGGTAATATTTGTGGTATTAATGACGTTAAGGGTAATAAAGTTATTTATATTTTAAAGTATTTTTAATCTTTTTATAAAGGCAAAAATATAATTTTATAAAATTCCAACTAAAAGTTGATGGAGAGGGTTATATTGACACTTTCACTGATTATCTATGGTTATATCGACACTTTCAGACACTAAATAATTATATAGACACTTATGTCAAATAGGTAGGGTTATAACAATACTTTTCTCTTCTCATTTAAACAGTATCAACTTTATTGATAAATATGTACTACGACATAAGGTTGGGGATAGAGGGAATACGATTTTTACACGCCTTTTAAAATTTAAATGAAGAAACTAGTGCAGAATAAAAAATTAAATTAAAATAATGACAATGCTAACGGAATTTCTATGTAGAAAAGCAAAAGCAAAAATCAAAACTAGAAATATTCATATCAAAACACTTACGGTGAAAACATAAATGAATCCATTTTAGCAAAAACACATAATCAAGTACAAAATTTATCAGCGAACAAACATAAGATCCCAATGAACTAAAAACCTTCATTTCTGAACTTCATCTTATCATCCATTCATCCATTCATAATTAAATTAATGGAGAATCAGAATCTAGATAAACAGGATAGCATCTAAGACTAACTCAACCAAATTCACCCGACCCCTGGAATTCTACAAAACATCATCTTCATCCAACTCACAACCTAAAACCAATCGTTGCACACACCTCATTCTCTAAAAATCATTCCACACACCCACACCACCACCGCCGCTCCTCTGCTCTGTCATCACAACCCTGCCCCCACCGCCAATTTCCACAACCCTGCCTCTCCTCGCCCCAACCCCCAACACCGATTCCCACACTACAGCCGCTCCTCCACCACAGCCCCGCCCCGCCCCAACCTCCTCCATCGATTCCCACCTATTCATGACTGAGAAGAGGAAGAAGAGGGTGACAGAGAAAAAGAGAAACGAATGAGAAGAGTGAAGCGCGAAAGAGATGATTGTTGGGAAAACTAGGTTTTTTTGAATAGACAAGGGTAATACAGTCTTTTATAGTTTTCTGAATTTTTATCTTTTAAAAAATAGGGTTATAATAGTCAATTCATAAAATTCTAGTAAAATTTAGGTTCTCAGGTTTAGATTGACACTTTCAATCAAATAATAGGATCAGAATTGCACTTTCAGATTTAACAGGCTTATATTGACACTTTCTACCAAAACATAGGGTTATATTAGCACTTAACTCTTAAAATAAAGTGTAATTTAAATAAACTGGAGGAGGCAAGAAGATGGATTTAAATTTTAGAGGAAAGTGCATATACAACCCTATATAATTCACATAAGTGCAAATATAACTTTTTGATAATTGAAAGTGCAAATATAACCCATTCCGGTAATTTTTAGCCGGAATTTCTTGAAAAAACATTTTTGCCCTTCTAAAAAAAAGGAAATGACATTATTACCCTTAGTATCGCCGGACCATCATCGGGTTATCGTCGGACCGCCGTCAGACCAGGTAGGGTTATATCAGCCCACTATGAAAACTGATATGGTTATATCAGAACATTGCTAAAACTTATAGGGTTGTATTAGCACATTTGTAAAAAAAAATGTGTGGATATATCAGCACATACTATAAAAATAAAGTGTCATATTAGTACAAAATCAACGCCCACTGTACGCAGCCGCCATTTTAACCTCTTCTACCGATTGCTGACGTTCAATAGTGTGAATCTAGTGGGAAAGAAAGAGTTTTGGTGAGGTCAACGCAACAGACGTTGAAGTGGAGGTGCGGGAATCTTTTAAAAATGGCATCTTTATCCGAAATTCCTCTTGACTCACTAGATTAATGCGATATTGAGTTTGACCCTGTGATTTTTTTGCTACTTGTCTCAGGAATAAAGATATGTGATATATATGGTATATAATATAATGTTTTTAATGATATTTTGTTTATTTTGTTGAGTTTAGTATTGATTGATAATTGGATGACCTTTGGTGTTGTGTTTGTATTTTTAAATTTTTTTGTGTGTTTTCCGACCTAGGTTTTTAATGTTGATGGGTTTTGCATTTATAATATGTGCTGATATAACCCTATAAGTTTTAGGAATGTGCTAATACAGCCTTATCAGTTATCATAATGTGCTAATATAACCCTACCTGATTCAGCGGCGGTCCAGTGTTCGTTAAGGGTTTAATTGTCCACCCAAATTCAGATTTTGGTTCGAGGGCATTTTTGTCATTTGGGGGGTCAACGTTGGAAAAATATGGTCAATGCCAGATTTCTCACCAGAGGGTTATATTTGGACTTTCATCAAACAGTTAGGGTTATTTTTGCACTAAAAGTTATCTCAGGGTTATATCTGCACTTTCTCAAATATATAGGGTTATATTTGTATATTTCCCTAAATTTTAATAAAAGGGTAAACTCATTGATGCCCTCTAGTTCTTATGTTTGTGCAGATATACCTCAGAGTTTTTTTAATGTGCATTCGTATCGCTGGATTAGTTTTGCCATGATACCTCATACCCCTCTTACTTGAGTTTGACTATTTCTAACCTTGACCGACTTGAAATGACTAAAATGCCCTTCGCGCCAAACTCTAAAACTGAATGTACAAGTTTTCCTTTAAGTCCCGCCTCTACCACCGACGTCGGTTTGCCACCACCTCTGCTACCGCACCGCCATCTACGCTGCCAATCCGCTACCTCCGCCCCGAGCCCTACCTTCATCGCTCTACCGCCACCTCCACCTCCATTTCTTCACCACCATCTTCGCCACCCCACCCACAACCACCACCACCCCAACACGTCTCCACCTCCATCGCTCTGCCACCACCTCCCACCCTACCTCCACCTCGACCTATGCCCCCCACCTCCACCGCTCCACCACCAGCATCCTCTTTCCCGGTGCCCTCCTCTTCCCTCTCCCCTAGCCTCTACCACCCTTACACCCCCCAGCGCCGCTGCCGCCGCCCCGTCTTCCCCCAGTCTCGCTGCTGCCCTTAGCATCTCTCTCCAGAAGTTGCCGATGGAGGAGAAAGAAAGAAATGGGAAATAAGAAAAATGGGGGAAAATAAATGGGAGGGTAGTTTAGTATTTCATATTTTTCTATTTTCCTTTTTTAAAAAATCAAGGGTAAAATAATCATTTCTTCCATTTTTGGTCAAACGGATGTTGACTAAAAAGTCAGCCAAATCCAGGGTTATATTGGCACTTTCTCAAATTGCAGGATTAGATTGACACTTTCAGCCAAAAGATAGGGTTATTTTAGCACTTTACTCAAAATATTATTAAGTTGGTTTAATCTTGTAATCAACTTCAGTTAATACAGTTCAATGTTGAAATGATCGAAATGACTTCCAATTTAATTGTAAAAAAAGAAAAAATTTCTCCTTTAATCCTCGATTTCTTCATACATAACAATATAACATTGAGTTTCTCAAAAAGTGGTGAAATACCTCAATTTGGTTTTAGCTCGGAGGGAACACAGGTTAAGGTCGTTCAATGTTCATAACCTAAAAGCACTCGAAATTAAATTATTACGAAATTTTGAAACAAAATACTTGTCATTTCACATCTTAATATTTTGGTTGAAACATTCGCTTATACAATTAAGGTTAGATAATTAATTTTGAAATATTCAATGAGATAGCTCTCAACAAGTCATGAGATATGAATTCAGAAGAGAAGTATGTTCAAACTCGATCAATGGAACGCGAAATATTATATCAACTATGAGGCATTACAATCTTTGTCATCTTCCTTCAAGGATTAAACATCATCGTTGCACCACTAACTACTGTCTCACAAGGAGCTATCTGGTAGGACCAGTTTCAGAGTTGAAGGAATCAACGTTGAATTCAACATAATTTGTGATTTTTAGGGCTTTCCAAACCGAAATACTTCTTTATTCCTCTCATGACATTGAAACGAGGAACGTATCATCCCGGAAATGATGGTGGTGCCTGAAATCAATGAACACAAATCTCCAATAATGGTGATTTGGGGTTGTTTTGTTGCGCTGGAGGGAGGGTGAATTAAATGAAAACTTCGAGTGGGTGGTGCACTATTGTGTTCATGTGGTGGTTGTAGAGGGCAGCCTAAATTTTTTGGAGGAAACACAGAGGAGAAGGGGATCGATGGTGGTGGTGGTGGGAAGAGGAAAAAATGGCGGGGAAAGGGGAGTAGTAGGGCATGGAAGAGGTGTCGGTGTTGAAATTAATGATGATTGTGGTGTGATGAGGTGTTACAAAGGTGCTGCCGAGTTATGTGATGTTGATGGGAGAGTTTAGCGACACAGTGTTGTGGTAAAGTTAGTAATTGTTGAAATCATTGAGTTGGGTTGCCAAATAAATTAGCTATTTTTGCTATTTGATTTTTTATTTATTGAAAAACCGTCAGAGGGAAATCAGGGAATAAGTTATTAACCTTATACCCCAAACAAGGTTGTACTAACCTTTCCAGAAAAGTTATATGTTGGTCATATGTTATATGGGTACTTTTCGAGAAAAAAAATCAAAGGTCTTATTTTTCGTTCGAAAAAAATCAGTCTAACTATTGAGGTACGTACATTATGTTAGTAACATGGCTTTTTCGCCAGAAATTTTCAAATCAACTGATCATAAATCATGTTTGATAGAAATAAGTCCATAAATTTCATATTCTTCAATTCACTTCTTCTAAATTGCACGCTTATTACAATCTCAATAACAAGCAAAACAGGAAAACCAACACCAAATATTGAGATGGGAAGAACACCATACTAAAATCAAATCCACTTCCACTCAACATTACATTAACCAAAACACTATGAAGTGGGATAGGATTATAGAACATATCAAGAATGGCACCATTATTTTCCAACATGGCATAGTTATTCGCAACATAGTGCTTTGTCAACAACATCTCCATCTTCATTCTCCCAACATGAAACTTTCCAAAAACCTTTCTTGATGAACATTTACCGAGACTCGAACTCCGAGCCCCTTCAAACACACGTTCAGATTCCGCTCAGTCAATTTCATCCACTCTTTCATATCCTCGACCCTTTTCAAATCCTTAAACATTTCTTCATTCAGGATGATCCCAATCGCATCAGCGGATTGGTTGATCAGCCTCAACAAATCAGAAGCCAAACTTTTGCACTCTTGCCAAGATAGAGCGTTGACCTTTGTCGTTGACCTAACGATCATGAGTTGACTTTTGGCATAGATAATTGGCAAAACAAACATTTGGGATGGAGTGATCTTTCCCATCATGCCATGAAGTTTGTCATGATCTTGAACATGGTTTTGGGTATGGAGTGAGGGAACAGACAGCCGCGATCGCTTGAGCCGAAAATGCAACTGATAGTTGCAATTTAGATTCTACCCCGTGTTTCAAGATTGTGAGAGCTGAAATGAGGCATGAAATGATCGTCCAGAATACGATGATCAAAGAGATTATGAGGGCTATCTTTCTTTTCCTTCTCGAAGATTGATCTTCGAGTGAAACTAATCTGGTGTTGATCGAGTTCGACTCCATACCTATGATGATTCAAGGTTAGTGTTTTGAGGTGATGAATGAAGATGATCAGGTTGAGGACTTTTCTTAATGGTCAACATGTGGAAAATTTCCAGTCAATAACGTATTATGAATAGTCTTTGTGGAAGAAGATGTACACTGACGAGCAAAATACAAAGTTAATTATTCCCCTTGTCCGGTTCAAATTGCACACTTATTTCTTTGACACAAAAAATTTGACTGCATATTTGAATAGATATATCAAAAGTTAAAAAAAAAAATTCCAGAAACTACATGTTACGGAAAATCCAAAACATCTCACTTGATGTCTGTTATTATATATAACAAAAGTTGTCGATGGTCAAACATGCCATGAAAAAAATTGCGGTCAAACGAGGTCATAAACAAGGGACAAGAGTGAGCATTCCCTTCCGTTCATTGATATTATACTTTTCATTTTAATCTGGTTCATTAATAATGACACTTTCGTAACAATTAAACTATTTTCTTAGTACATTCATTTTTCAATTTCAAATTTTCATTCATTTTTTTTAAAAAAAATTAGACCATCCTCAATTTGTACCACTATATTACCGTAATGAAAAGATAAGTGGTGGATACAACCAATGTACAAGTAACCAATGTGCAAGTGACAATAACATGCAAATGCTACTACGCCCTTCATCAAACTTTACACGTTTTAGTCAAATTTTTTAAATTAAGTTTGACCATAAATTTTAATAGATATAAATAATGAATATTTTTAAATTCTCTACAATATATGTTTCTATACAAAGATTTAGGTGAGACGGTCTCACCTAATATTATGGTGAGACGGAGGGTTTTAATACAATTGTTTGAAGTTAGAAGATAACATAGGGTACTTTTTATAATTTTTAAAACTTTATTTTGTTCTTTGCTCACCATAAGTTATGGTGAGACGGTATCATATTAGTCTTTCTCATGTTTCTAATATGGCCTAATATTATAGGTGGTCAAATATGATTCGAAAATGTTGACAAAGGAAATGCAATTTTTTCATAAACATAGGGAGTATTATTTCTCATCTCAATAATTCTTGTGATTGTAAAATTGTACAATTAAGACACCAAATGAGATAATTAAGTTTTTATCCTACTAATATGATATTATGATTCGACGCATTCAATTATTCGTGTTATTTATCTTGAGTAAGTTTAATCCGTTTGAAAAAGAAAAAGGAAAAAAAGAACCCTACCTATTTGCTCCCTCCGTTTCATTATTTTTTACACCTTTACTTTTTTACGATTTTCAATGGTTATCTTTCACCTTCAATATCTCTAGATACGTATACTAATTTAGCAAAAAAAAAAATATTTAGAAAATAGATATTAAGATGAATTTACCTCACATGATATTTTTATCACATATATATAAATTTATATTAATGATTAGAGTTTACTAAATTTAATTTTTAAAAAGTTAATGGCAAATAGTGTGGGAGAGAGTAATTAGCTGTTGTCCATTGGAAGCATGGCATAATAGTGACCTACACTTAGTGGTGTCAGTTCGGGTGATCGTGTCGGGTTCATGTCGGGTTGGAAACGGTACGGGTTAAAACAAGTCGAGTTAAAACAGGTCATATTTATTTTTCAGGTCGAGTCGGGTTCCTATCGTGTTGGGGTAAATCGTGTCAGAAATTTTTCTCGGGTCGTGTCGGGTTCGATTACACTCGTGTCGGGTTCGTGTCGTGTAATTTTTTACTCGGGTTAGGTCGGTTCGGGTCAGATTACTGTCGGGTTTGTTCGGGTCGGGTTATATTCAGGTCGGGTTGGATCATGTCGGGTTATATTCAGGTCGGGTTATTTTCTGCTTTGGTATTATCTCGTAGTATTTTGTACTGGAGTTTTGTTCGAGTTAGGTCATGTCAGTTTATTAAATTTCATATTGAATTTGGGTATATTTCGGAGTGGTTCATTTAGGTTGATTCTCATTCTTATAATTACAATATTATCGAGCGATGTTTCACTTAATTTTAATTTATAATTTAATAAAATCAATATTAAGTCTTATCATTGTGACTAGTTTCCAATA
>JAULKJ010319981.1:0-10524 GCA_032355405.1 Rubia balearica
AAAAGTTATTGATGGTCAAATATGGTCTGAGAAAGTTGACAAAAAAATAGGCCAAAACTGGCGGGACGGAGGGAGTATATATTTTTTGCATTATTTTTTTAAAAATTATTTATTTTATATGAAATGTTTATTGACCACTGCATCTGATTACATAATGTTTATAGAAATTTCGTTCATTGCATATTGTTATTTACATGACACGAATTTTTTTGAAACTTGGAACCCTTACAGGTGAAAACTTACCCCACATTTTTCTAAAATCTTTTAGGTTAAGCGCTAGGTATTGTGTGAGTGCAACGAGTAAAGTTTGACAGGCACTCAAAGCCATTTCCCTTAGTTTTGTTTAGTTGATTATGAATTAGCTTTATGTTAAGTTTTGAACTTCTGCTGTGATGGTTATTCATAAGTTTTAAAATTGTAATAAAAGTATTCCCACTATTTGGTCGGGTTGTCACATGATAAGGCTGCGAAGAGAGGGAGGGATGCTATTATAGGGAGGGCAGATGTATCTTCATCTCATGAGTAGTGAAAGTGTTTCACTTTTAAGTACATTTAAAGAATTATACATAATATAATATGAATTCCATAACTTATGGTTGTAATTTTTAGGTAGCTGAGATTCGTAGATGAGTACCTACAAAAGGTACATGTCGTGCCTTCGAAGCGAAGTTAGTGCTGCTAGTTGCAGCCGAGGCGAGGCATGAGAAATTCATTGAATCCATCAACCTCCACATTGAGCTTAGTGACGATGAGGGTATGCCAAACTTCAAGTCTGAATATTAGGATGATGATGGAAGGCAGGTTGAAGAAGAAAGGGATGGGGATGCGGAGTCTGAGAAGACCGACTCCGACATTGAAACCATGTTTGTTGAAGACCGTAAAGACGATCAGTAGATGATGTTAGGATGAGGGTTTTGATGGATTTAAACAATGTTTGGGTTATTTGGGAATTTTGAATTAGTACATGATAAATGTTGTGTTTTGGATCCATTTTGTTGGATGATCATGATTACTACTTTCGATTTAAGATGTTGTCAATTCAAAAACTCTCATTTTACATATTAGTATCACGATTGACACGACAAGTACAGACAATTGTGCAATCAGAATTGGTGTTTGAAATTAGATGACCAAGGTAATCGAAGAAGTTCCGAATGAGGAACTCTTTCAGGTCTTTGTAATTGCAGGCTTCGATGAAGTTAAGATATCAGAACTACTCTAGAAGAGAAAACAATGAAGTTTGAAGTTGGTAGGTTCTGACGTTCTTTTGGACCTAACCTGGTCTGTAAAACTTTATTGAGGCACTGAATTTATCGGCTACGAATTTGGAACTCACTCCGATGTTATTTTCGGACCTAACCTGATCTGGAAAAATGAACCCTTTTAAACAATTTTTTTATATCTATAATTAACAGTTATGAGCACAGAACTATTTCATACCAAAAACTAAAACTCCGAAATCATCCGTTATAAGCTCAGAAGTGTCATTCAGAACTCTAATGTTATGTCCGGACTAAAACTGATCCAATGACGCTTCAAATTTTTTTGATATTTTTTTTGAAGTTTTGAATACTGATTATGAACTCGGAACTAATAATCGGGAACTGTTATTTTTCGCATCCGAATAAAATTATGAGTTAGGAACTATATATCCACTCTTCAAAAGATGCTTCACAATCGAGTTACGAGTTCAAAACTTATATGACTATATAAAAAAACCCCAAATTAGGATTCATTCTCAAAGCTCTAAAACTATTTTAAGAGGCGAAACTCCAATTCTCACGAAAGTTCAAATTATCATCTGCGCAGGAAACACAAAGGGATGTCGTCTTCAAATCTTAATGCACTTGTTCGTGGGCGTCGGTCCAAATCAATGAGAGGAAGCCAACCAAAGAACCCGGGCTGCAAAGCAAGGTTTGTTCCTCATGAAGCCCAAACTAGGTTCAATTACATGGATATTGATAGATAGTTATATAATATATTTGAATGTGTACCATAGCATAGGGTTAGCCGACCCCGTTCTCAAATTCGATGGTCAACACATTCTTAAACTTCTAATTTTAAGCAAACCCTCATACTTTGATGAGGTATGCTAATTTGCATGAGGTAAATGGTTCTAGTAGTTACTGGACAATGGTGAACGAGTAAAATGTTAAGATGAACCTGTGGATTATCAACAAAATCATTGATTGCCCCTATAAGGGTCCGAAAGATATGTACCCCAAGTGAATGATGGGCCTTTAGATGACGTTTATCATAGGAGGGAATGGACACTTAATGATGAATATCCTAGTATTTACCCCATTGCGTGTAGTATGAAATACTTTCAACGCAATCCTCATGATCTAAGTATACCAAAATTATTTAGTCTAAATAACCTTACCGTTGACCAACGTATTGTGTATGAAATAATAGCTCGATCCATAGTACCCATTCCCGATCACATCACTGAGCTTAATTACTCGACTCTTATAATGTTCTACTATGTGGTTGAGGGGCCAAAATTAATCCCGAGGCCATAATTTTTAAGCACATGATGTGGGTAGCACCATCAAAGAAAGTAATCAATAATCTGCCTTATGATAACTTGTTTACGTTGATTTTGCGAAGTGTGAACGGGTTGGCTTTTCATGGCAAGGAAAAAACATGCAAGTACTTTGACAAATAGTACTTTGTGAAGAGAAAGTGGATACTATATGAGCACAAGTGGTGTCACCGAACACTTGATGCGACCGAGCCTCACAAGAGAGCAAGGGTTGACGAAGGTACATTTATTAATTGAAACATATATTTACGCTAAAGATTTATTTTCATTAATTTTTTTGTTACAATTTATTTGGAGAGGATTTTAGCCCTAAATTTATCAAGAGCATGAAGAATTGCTTCAAATGGGTTCGCAATGAAGTATGCCAAATGAGGGAGCATATATGGTGCTAGAAAGGAAGCAACGTGTATATGAGAGAGCCTATAAAGCTTCAAAGATGCCCCGCCTTAAACGATGCTCTTCTGTGTGATATATGTTAGGCATTCATTAGGAGATTTTTGGAACTATATTTTTTTTAATGGTTGTGATTGTACTAGACTAATTGAATTTTATAATTCTTAAATTCCTAGAATGTGAGACCTAATTTGCACAAAGTCTATTGAAACTTTACTTAAATAGTGTTTGGCTTGCATTTTTTTAATATGTGAAGTCTACATAGTGAATTATACTAGCCTCAATGACATAGACTTGCAAAATAAAGAAGAAATATGGGATTCAAGCACTGATGACCAGCTGTCCTGAACTAGTCCCGGACTCGGAGCTAGCTTCCATCAATTGGTCATCTTTTAAAAACACTAATATTTGCTACTACAATTATGTCCTAGATTTCTTCTTCTTTTTTGGCAACTTTAACTTGAATTTCCTTTTCATTTTGGTCATCTTCCCTTGGGTATCTTCCCATATTACTTCATCATGGTCCGACCGTCCGAAATGCACACGCAAGCTCTCCTCATCTTCTTCAAACATTATGTCATCATCAATTCAACCAAGAACAACATTCGGCCCAAAACCGATAAAATCTTCAAAATATTTTTTCACCAACAAAATCACGTTTACCCTCAACTACAATCTCCCACTTAGGGCTCAATGAATTTTTTCCCATAGAATACTTGATGAGCTTGTGCCACCATTATGGGTCTTCTCTCTAAGACTGATGAATGTGATCAACTAAAGTGAATCCCAAGTCCTCCGTTCTTTACCCACTATTAACATCCACCCATTCACACTTAAATACTGGAACTCACATTGTCACATAATCAAACCCACATATTTCATATATGGTTCCAATGTAACACTTATGGGCATAAATCAGATTGTTATCGCCGGACCTAGCAACTTGCAGTGCCTTTAAAACAAGAGAAACTCAGCTATTTTGGGAAACACCCCTACCATCCAGTAATTATGTGGCAAACGTAAAATTGTTGATATCGTACCCTCATATGAAATGACCGTATAAAGAGATCAATGTGCCAGTCACTTAACCATTTTTGGATGTCTGCAAAGCCACGATACAAGCGTTCTACTGTGTTTTTGCAGAACTCGAGCTACATTGAATGTAGGATACGCCTTGTGTATCTTATCCATGTGAATCTCGATATATGGAACAACATCATCATGGTTCTGAAGTACATATAAATGAGCAGCACATAAATCCTCTGCACTAGGGCTAAGCGGCTTACCCCCATTGAACCCCTTGGCCATCCAATTGCCCCTCATGTCTAGAACTCGAAAGCCATACCGAAGCGACGTCCTTCAAATAATCGGTAAAGAACTCTATTACCTCCTCTGCCATATACAGTTGCACAATACTTGCATCAGGTATATATATATATATATATTCTTCTTGAAATGTTTGAAAATTTTCATATACCATTCAAAAGGATACATCCATCTTAAAAATACAGGACCACATAGATTAATCTCTAAGACCAAATGAATAATAAAATGGAATATAATGTCAAAGAATGAGGGCAAAAAGCACATCTCCATTCGGAATAGAACTTCAACAATCATCGCTTGCAATAGGTCAAACTTTGCAATGGTAATCCGTTTGGAACAAATAGATTTGAAGAACAAACAAAGCTTTGCAATGCAAAATATTACATGTGAAAGCAGAGACAACCTTGTTGCAATGGAATTGGAATTCAATTCCTTCACCAAATTGTGATAGTCATATGATTTAAGGCCGAACAACTTTAACTCACTGACCAATACACATGAACTTTTGTTAGATGAATAAGTTCATGGCACCTTCAGACTAATCAGGGTCTCACAAAACAATTTCTTCCTAGCATTAGATAACACTTATCACCATCTGTAACAGGACCTAAACTCCCTTCAATACCCATCTCAACCAAGTCAAGTCGGGCCTTCAACCCATCTTTTTTTTCCTAGGGGTATTTAGCAGTGTACCAACCAATTAATTGCACACACTTTTCTCGATACATCATGACACTGTCTGACATCTAAATCCTTCCAGTATGGGAGTTAGAAAAAATGGAGCATTTCTTCCAACTTTCTTATGCTGAAGATTTATGCTTCCTTTTCCTAAAATCATTTGGAAATTCCATAACTCTTTCTAAAACCTAATTACCCGTTAGTGGTAACAGCGGTGGACGTAACTCAATCTCCCCTGAAAAAGAAACTGCTCGTGCCCCTGGTAAATATTTTAACATTTGTGCTTAAGTTGACAAAATAATGCTTCCAATCACACATGGGACACGCGTAATGCTCCTTCACTGAATCCAAACAAATTTCCATAAGTGGGCAAATAATTTACAGTGCAAAAAATAGAACCTTTAAAGTGAAATACTCTTTCACGAAACCATCATAAGTTTGAACCTCATCCTTGAACAACATCACAAAATAATCAACAAGAGGAGTAAGATAAACATCTATGTGCCCAAAATCATCATCGATAACAACGCATACTTTTGTTTCATTGTCAACCACAAGGAGAGATTGTAGATCACCAACATTACAGACCAGGAACTGTGTGTGTTGCTCATATTACCAAATGGATTCATTCCATCAGTCAATAGGCCAAAATTTAAATGTCAAGGCTCCGATCCAAACTCAGGTTAAAGGGAATTAAACTTCTTCCATTGCTCACCATCCGACGTATGACTGATCGCATCATCCCTAGGCCAACTTCTATTAGCATGCCAGTGCAATAACTTAGCATTGTTTTGGTAAGCAAACAACTAATTCAAACATGGAGTAACCCGAAAATAGCATAAAACTTTAGCAAGAGTCTTCTTCTTCGAAATGAAACCAACTTCCGCACCACATCAATTTCTCCCCATTTTAACTTGTCTTAAGACTCACCACATACACATAAAACTTCTCTATTTACGTCCTCCTTCCCTCTGTACAACATACAATCATTCAGAAAAACATGAATTTTTTCCAATTCCAATCCCATTGGACTGAGAATCCTTTTTGCAGCATACGATCTATCGAGCATTGATTACCATCTGAAAGCAATTCCCTCAGAAATTCAAGTGTCTCAGTCATCCCTTTGTCGGTCCACCCATATCTGGCCTTCAAATTCATTATCCTTAATGTAGCGCTCAAAATAAAATGTTTACACCCATTATACAATGCCTTCTTCCTGTCATTATGCAACGCTTTTAGGGCCTCGATTTTACCATGAAATTCTCTAGAAACATCCCCCACCATCTCATCAAATCCATCGTCTCAATCTAAATCAACCCCTTATTTGATTTTAACATCTTCATCAATACCCATGACAACCTCCCCATGCCATATCCAATGAGTATAACTAGTTTGAAAATCTCACATTAAAATATGTTCACGCAACATCTTTCTCCCCACATATGCATCATTCTTCTTATCCTTACATGCGCAACGTACCGCACCACGCTGTTTTTTGAGGCGTGTTCTAAAGAAAACAAAATAAATGATTCTACCAAGGGAATAAAATCAAGTGAGTTCCTAATATCATTACCGATGAGTTCAATTCTATCCATGAAATGCTTCTACATACATACCTATATGCAAGTGTGGTTTAAACCTATTAGGTCACACAACACATTTCCATTAAAAAAATTCAAACATAAATCCTAATTCAACCCATGTCTAATATTAATTGAATGCATTATAATGAGTGATAGAGTTGAACATACCTTCATGATTAGTTTCACAAGAAACCCCTAAGAGTTGTTACTCTACTTAACAAATTCATCTCATATTATTTGGCATCAAACGCCTAATGATATAGTTCTCATTTCAATGAGTTCGGATATCAAAACTCAACTTCTACAAATCACAAATAATAAAAAATTGTTCATAGTTCTGAACTACAAGTAGACACAGTTACGTACTCGGAACACCATTAGGCCTTTCTGCTTAACCAGAAAGGTTTCTGACTCAGAACCAATTTTGTATCCCTATTCCTATCTTGTAACTCATCTCAATGGAAGTTATTTTTGCACAATTACCTTTAATTGTACACTATTAAAGGCAGTTATATGATGAACCGCCTTTGATTCATGCTAATATAAGGCGGTATTTGAAAATCTCCATCCAAATCACTTGAAGCACCTTTGATTTTTAAATGCATTTGGAAACACAAGGTTCCAAGCTCAGAATAATTGTTAGAAGGTGGTTCTTGGGAAATTCAGCGGAACAGCCTTTGAATGGCGCCTTTAGGAAGTCATTCTCCAATAGTGAACATCTCACATGAGATTGTTATTATAAATGTACTAGGCCAGACTTAGCATTTGTTGTCAATATGTTATCCAAATATCAGTCAAATCCTGAACATGAACATTGGATTGCAGGAAAGTAAGTTCTAAGGTATTTGAAGTGCACAAGAGACCACATGCTAGTGTACAGAAGAATGGATGATAATGAATTGAAAGTAGAAGGATATGCAGATGCATCGTACAAACAAGACATTGATGATTTGAAGTCTTGTTCAGGATATGTATGATGATTTGAAGTCTTGTTCAGGATATGTATGTATACTTGTTGGAGGTGCAATTTCATGTAAAGACATGAAACAGGCATTAACTGACACATCAACTTTTCAAGCATAATACAACGCAGTACATGAAGCAACTAGACATAACTTATGGTTAAGAATTTTGTTCTGCAGGTACAATTGTTGGAGTTTATATATGAAAAGACTTTGCCTAATTATTGTGATACTGCATCCGCAATATTCTTTTCAAAGAATAATAAAAGGACCTCTCATTCCAAGAACACAGACGTCAAATATTTTTTGGTCAGAAAAAATGCGAGAGATAATGAAGTTGAAATCATCAAGATAGGAACTAAAGGTCAGTCAGCCGATATCTGAATTTGAAATCATCAGTTACGAAAGCCCTACCAATATCTGTTTTTATCAAACATGTAAAAGCCATGGAAATTTTAGAAAATTTAGATGCTTATATGAATTAAATACATATGTATGAGTAATTCATGAAAGTATATTCATCCTGTATTTCATAAATTTAAGCTAAATTTTATGCTATTAAATATATTTGAGTTTTCAATTTTAGATTAAAACTTGAGGATATTAGGATTATATTTTGGTTTCAAAATATTATTTGAGTACAAATTATAATTCCGATGGGTTAAGAGATTCATGTGATTGTATTTGTGATGTAGTGATTTTAAAATACTGATGGTTTGCCAATCCACCAAGTTATTTTCTAATTTAACACAACTTTTATGATTTACAGAATCTTTAAGTCTAGTCAACACTTTAGTATATTTATCATATTTAATTCAATGTCAGTGGGAGATTGTTTAATACCATGATAACATGACATTGTTTCTTTAGAAAATGATAAATATAGGACTAAAAATAAAACATGAGTTCATATTACAATAATATGAAAGGTGGCATTATACATAAAAAAAACGAAGAGATGTATTTGTTTAAGAACATATGGAGAGACATAATGGTTTGCTTAATGGATATATAATTCAATGTCAGTGGGAGGTTGTTAGAGACCATGAGAACATGCCATTGTTTCTTTAGTAAATGATAAATATAGGATTGAAATAAAATATGAGTTCATGCGAAAGGTGAGTTCTATACATAAAGAATCAAAGAGAGGTATTTGTTTAAAAACATATGGAGAGACATAATGATTTGCTTAATGGATAATTCAATGTCAGTGGGAGTTTGTTAGATACCATAAGAATATGACATTGTTTCTTTAGTAAATGATAAATATAGAATTAAAATAAAACATGAATTCACATTACAGTAACACGAAAGGTGACATCTATACATAATGAATCGAAGAGATGTATTTGTTTAAAAACATATGGAGAGACATAATGGTTTGCTTAATAGATGCGACGTTGGTTTTGTGTTCTTTATAAACCTTGTTTGGTCCCTGCAGTAACACATTCAATTTAAAAATCATAAATAGTGTATCTTGCTAAAGACTAATCATCAGTTGCAAAATAGAACGATCAACAAATCCGGGTATGTCATCTTATGTTATTTATGCATAAGTATTATATGAGAATGAGTCTCCTGACAGGAAGGCTGTCCATAAGCTTATGGACATGCCACTTATTTTTTTACCTTATACACTGTATTTGTTTAATTACATATTAAATTTAGCAATTTGAAAATACATTATATACTTTTATATTTTCACATTAAAATACACATTATTACTTTCTTTAACTTTAAAAATACAATATTTAAATTTTATTTTTAAAAATACAATATTTAAGGTAAAAGGTATAGTGAACTATCAGTAAGATTAAGGAAAAGGAGTATTTCCTGAGATTTTCTCATTATAGAATTGAATCATTAAATTATTGTTTATGACAACCCTCCATCTTAAGCTCGTTATTCTATGTAATTAACATTATCTTTTTCCCTCCAATAAAATTCTATCTATTTTTTGAGGTGATCAATGCAGACATACAATTGAGGTAAAAAAAGACTTTGCAATTTGATGATATCATACTCAACAACCAAAATATAAATCACGAAACCTCATGGTTTGCAAAGTCAAAAAGAAAATTTTGATGGGATATTTTCACAAATTAGTTAAAATTTTTCATTATTATTAATTAATTTGACAAATTCATAAGAATAGTTAATATATTCTATTATAACCATACCATAATATAATAAGAGTCCGTCTCTTGAAAGACGGTCCTTCCATAAGTCATGGAAAAATCAAGGTTTAAAGTGTAAATTAGAAAAGTTAAAATAAATTTTCGGGTTGCAAGAATCGGGTTATAAACTTTATAACTACTACATGTTGCACAATAAAATTTTAATGTTGCTACTAAGACCTTTTACCTTTTATTATTATTTCAATTAAACCCCGTCTTTCCATAAGTTTATGGAAAGACGGGTTTTCCCAAGATTTTGCCATATAATAAATAGAGAAATAAATATATTAGAAAATAATTTGTATTAAGCGAGTTAATTGTGAGTCAAAATTATAATAAGAGCAAAATAATTACGTTCTTAATCAAATCAGTGAAAAAAAACATGAGCATCGAGTCGACTTCAAATAATGTCTTTTCCAAAACTCACATGCTTTCGTTGCTGCATGATCGTAGCTTTTCTGTGTTTCGTACCAACTGGTTTAAATGGTAGGAGATGAGAGAAGAGACGTAATCATTTATGTGTTGGAAGATACCATAACCAGGTTATATAGAGCTTGATCATTTTAGATGTTTAGATGTTTGGATCGTTTTGGTCGGTGTCCCTCCTCGACTGGCTCGATGTTTTATAGTAGAGAGGTCATTTATTTAAAAAAAACTACAAAAGCATACGTTTTCGTTCAATTTCCCTTTCCGTGAATATTCTCCAATTCTTTTCCTCTAATTGTCCCTTTCAATCATAATGATAGATCAATATAAATATATATATATATATATATATATATATTTTAAATACACTAGACTCATAGTGGGCTAATTCATGAATTGAATCATGACTATATAAGCTATTCTGATATTAAGAG
>JAULKJ010319990.1:0-10522 GCA_032355405.1 Rubia balearica
ATTGGTACATATACATATTAATGTGTTTGACCGAACACGATGATGAGATATGATCGATATTATCTATATATACGACCTCATAAATTGGGACGATGCCTAGTTGGTATTCTTGTTTCTGATGTTGCTGGAATTGGGTTGACCTCTGGCAATCTTTTGGCATGTCTGAATTTGCTCGTCTAATATAAATGACTTTTGAACTTGCATAGTTTCACAGATGCTTTTGGTTCCAAGTGTTTTCGCCCCGGACATGGCTACTGCCATTGTTTTTCACTATTATTACCACCTTTATAATTGAATGGTGAAACAATTTTGATACCACCAGGATTGTTATTTGGTATTGAAACAAAGGTTGACCCCAATTCATTCATATGTTTTCCTATCAAAATATCTTCAGAGTGGTCTGATGCCAGCTGAAACGACCTAGAAATCTTCAAATTTGATTTGTTAATTTTTTTTAAAAAAAAAAATCGTTATTTCTCTTCTAAATATTTTTGCTGGAGCACTCACTAGTCGCTAGTTTCATACAGTTGACCTCATTTTGCCCATCATTATAAAAAAAATCAGGCATGATATATGAATTATGTGAAGCAGAAGAAGAGTAGGTAAGGGCTCGACTAGTGGAACGCGGACAATCACATCAGCTACAAGGTATCAAACGCCCTGTCATACACGTCATCTTTTTTCGAGAACTCAACGTTTTCATTGCATAGCCAACTGCTGTCTCTAAGAATTTTTTAATTTAAAATAATGTATAGAATTTTTCAAATTTAAAACTGTTAAATTTTAATTATATAAATATCTATAATATCGATATTGTTATATTTGTCGTAACATTTAATTTTTAAATATGATTTTTTATGCTTTGGTATTATAATTAATTGAAAATACTAACGGTTAAATATATTTATTTGAAAATTTGAAACATATTTTGGTCAGTTAAAATGACTGATTTTAGTCTTCTAGTTTAGGAAAATTGTCTGAACGGACTAAATGGAGCAGATCAGATTTTTAGTGGGGGCGCTTTATTTGCTTCATTTTGACTGCTTTAAATGTTTGATCAGAAGTGTGGACGGAACATTTTATGTGTGTTTCATTTGATACTTCACCGTGATTAATTCATAGTAGTCTAGGGTCGATGCGATTGTTGCTACACTATAACTTTACAGTGAGAATCACTTATCCTTGGTTTGCCATTCTCAATGTCACATGGACCTTTCTTTAGTAATGTAATATGACTAGTGCCTATGTGTATTTCTCTCTTATTGTCATTGAGAATTTAGATTAAAATGGTAATACATAGTTTAGCGCATCAATGTAAATGAGTTTTATCCCATATCACATGTTGTAATTGCACATTGTGCAAAAGTAGAAAAGGGATGGGAACCCTATAAACATCCATCCCAGACGATTTGATTTTTTTAAATGAAACATATTTTGTATTATTTTAATTGGTATAGAGTGAGTATGTAAAGAGTAGTATAATTTTGTTTTACCCGTTCGCCTGCGCCAAAATGCTCCTCTATATACCAGGGTGACATGAAGCATGATCTAATATACCATGTTGGTGTGGACCTCAAGTGGGAGTCCACCACACTCAAACTGTGTGAGTCATCCATGTGGAAGTTCATTCATCCTACCTTGTAAAAGATAGGTTTTTTCTCATTTTAGTTATGATTTTCAATAGTTCATTAGTGCATCAATTGTAATAGTAGATAGACTAGTAATAATATTAGTTTATCACCAAAATTGTAAACCATTTCTATATCTGAATGAGAAGAGTCCTACTATTTGTTTTAAAAAATATAATAAAAAATGCTCCTCTTGAGCAGTAAACTACTTGTTTCTGTGGGGAATTTCGTCAAACACATTCCGCCTGTGGATATATATTCCAACTAGCAACCACGATCACTAACCGCCATTGCCGGACAACAAACATCCTTCTTCAGAACTAGAGCTCCCAACAGGTGGAACTCTACATCAACACCCAGCTTCAGTGGAACCAGGTCCGATCCCGACCCCGATACACAAATAAGTTGCATTGATCGAATAAATGTGTTGAACGCAGATATAATTTTTTACCGGTCATTATAAATTTCTTGCAGAAGATGAATTTTACAGCGGTTAAGGACGAAAGTGAGGCGATGGAAAGGCATGTGGAGGACTGGCTATACATCATAGAGCCATCAGGAGCTCGTACCTTTCACACCGCGGGGATTCATGTGAAGATCTGAAACTCGTTGATGTTGGAAGTGGTGCGGGGATAATTCTTGCTATTGCCTGCCCCGGTAATTCTTCTCAAGAACATGATCAGTTTGTTTCTATATTCTGTTATAGAATCAGAATATTAGTGCTGCTCATAATGTTCTGAAATGTTTCAGTTAATAAATTATGTTGTGTGTCGTGTTTAAGACTTTTGATTGGAAAACTCGATAGGAAGAAAAGAGTATTGTGAAGTGGAAATGGTAGAGTGGCATCTGTTTGGAATGCCAAGTGGTTCTTCTGCTTTGAATCGTAGGATGAGATGATAATTTCGTTTTTTGAAACCTTAAACTTTAAGTTATGCTTGGAAGGTTGGGACTGACCCTCAGGGAGTCTACGCAGAAGCGTTTTTCCACACTTGCATCCCATGCAGTGACTACTTCTTGAAGCTCGGACAGTCTTTTCGTCTTTACTCCCCTTCTTTCCCAGACACACAACTTCTCTTTCTTCTTCATTTTTTTCCATCCAAAATTCTCCTATCCAGTTTATGCAAAATTGAATAAATTCCTCATTCATTCTCCTTTTCATTTGCTTGGCACCAAGTACACTGATCCTCAAATTGCGTTGCTATTTTTTTCGTCACCCCTTTATTTGTTTGATAAAGCATGCAATTTTCTGTGAATGTTTAATTTTTTTAATGGTTTATTTATTGTTGGGGAAACTTTTGATTGAGAGAACGAAATTCCGGAAGGTGATTGGTTTGTACAAAATGTGTAAAGCAGGGGGGAAATGTGTATTTTTAAAAAAAAATTCGTTACTTGAATTTTGGAGGAACTTTTATTGTTTTTTTAAGTCAGTAATTTTTTCCCTTTCGAGGAGGTGTAACGGAAAGAAAAGTAGCTTTGTTTCTGTTTTTTGTGAGTTGACTTTGATACATGCTGAGCTTTTTTCCATATAATCCTCTTATGGAAAAAAAATTAATCAAAAAGATTTTAGAACTGTACCAATGTTGTTTCTTTTCTGTTTTTTAATACAAAAATTGTAACGTAAACAGCTGTTTTACTCTTTACTTTGGATAACAGTTGGAAAAAAAATTCATGTGAAGAATAAAATTATTCTACCCCTTTTGTGATGTAAGTTTTCAAATTTTCCAGTTACATGTAATCATGCACTTAATCCTTTGTGCATACTTAATCCTTTGTACATACTCAATCTTTTGTTCATACTCCTTTATTGTTTTAATCCTTTTCCCCTTTCATTTTGTTGTATGTTCACAACCGTTTATTGTCAACTCTGCCCCTTTCAACAGAAGGCGATGGATTCTCTAAAACGAAAAAGGACTAGCGAAGAGGAAGAAAGGGCTGGAAAGGGTTCTTTTCAGGTTTCAGTTTATAAATCTGCATGATTGTTAGTTGTTAAATCTGCATGATCGATGCTGATGATCGATTAATTGTTGATATTTTCCCATAGAGGTTAATTTATCAATTTTAATTTATGACCTTTTCATTTTTGGCAGGGTGATGAATTGTCTGGATCAGGCAACACTATGAATTCCAATGAGATTCAGGTTAGCAAAGATTCTACATTTTCAACTTTATGAATTCTTGTATGCATTCTGAAATTTTAACAAACATGCTACTCTGATGCTATGGTTACTGAATCGCAGCAAAAGGTTGCAAGTTGGCAACTACTGGATGAAAACCAGATGACAAATATTACTTTGAGGTACTTATCCATACGAGATTTGACCTTCAATATGATGCTGTTCTCAAATCAGCTAACATATATTGGACGAGTGATGGTCTTATAGCTTCTTAAATTTTATTTTAATTTTGAAGCTTCACGAGAACTTCTTTGTTAGCTTGTTTAACTTTCAAAAGCTTGAACAAGACTATATAAAAGACTATCATTCAAATCCCTGCAATTTCTTTTGCAAATTAGACTTAAATATAAGATTTATCATTCAAAATGTACCTTTCATTTGATTCGGGGTACAACATCCATCTGCTGCTAACTTCAAAATGCAGCAGGTTATATTTGCTGACTTGTTTCCTTAGTATGAGTGGCTGGTGGACATGCTTAAAACACATCAGATTTAGGCAGACTTGCTAACTTAAAACTCCTATCGACTAAACTCAGCACACTCACTGCATTTGCACGTTGAGCATTGCTGCACTGTGAATGCATGTTGATTTATTGAGTTTGCAATAACACAATAGACCATGAATAGTTTCATCTAAAAGTGAGCTGTAGGGTTTCCATGCAGTCATTCTATTTTGGATATTCTCATCCATGAGACTGAATACGATTATGCATAAATGTCTGTATGACTTAATTTTGGAACTTGATAAAGTAAGTTTGATTTGTAAATTTTTGGTAATAAAGTTATTTCTTTATCTTTTTGTTGGATAGTAGATGTTTTGTCCATGGTTGATATGTATGTATGGAACAAGCTTGTGCGTTTTTGTTTTTAGTGTAAGGTATTGTCTTCAGAGTCCGTACCCATTCAATTGTTGGGAACTATTCTTATTTGTGATATCAGCAGCACCTACAGTATTACATGATCTACCATTAAATCAACTTGAATTTATAATGTTCCATTTTTTTCTGAGTTGATAGATTCTGTGGCTTCATTAGCTGTTGCTATCTATAACTGTACTCACAAATATTGGGACTTTAGACACTCTAAATCATTTTGTCCCGTTTACCTGCATTTTCTAAACTGGGACTGTCTGTGGTTCCTCAGGGTTGGTTCGTGTTTTCCGTCCTTTTCTATTGGTTGCTTTGATAAGGACAACAATCGCATGCCGTTTCAATTCAGGTTCAATTCTATCAAATTTCGTATGGCAATAAGGCCTACTTCTTGCAAAGGTAAAGCTTTTGCATTAAGAGAGACTTCTGTAGTTACGTCAGCTGATAAACTTACGATGACACTGAAGGTGAGCAAACATTCACAGTTTCTGTTTCAACAGAATGTCTTGCCTTAACATCAATGACATGACAATTGTCAATCATATAGGATATGCGGGTAATATGCAGAGACTTGGACAAGATTAGACCAAGTTACAATGCCACCGTGCTTCTATTACCAGTTGATGAACCGTTCTCTGTAACTATTCCATTCCAAGGTTCATAACCTTATTTTTGATGCCATGTATTTTCCTGTTCAAAATGGAGGTGCTTCTTTTTAACATATTTCTTCATCTAATTCCACATGGTTTACTTTATTTATTTTCTCTCTTTAGCTTTTCCTGGACCACCACGACGTGTCCTATTGGATTCGTCAAGTTTTATGAAGGAATTGGTTCCTGGGGAGATAATTGAGGATATGGTTTTAGAGGTATGCTGTGTATCATTTAATGTTGATCATATCCTTTCAAGAGCGTAATTGAAATCTGTTTTTCTGATATAAAACTTGATTTTAATTAACTTGGGTTGCACGGGAACATGATTTTGGTGGAGTAGTCCTCAAGGTTTCATAATGATTATGCTACGCCCAACTATCCAAGTATCACTGATGAGGAACGACACAAGCATGGAAACTGAACTTTCTTGTTTTGCAATAACATTCCCATTTTCTTGTCCATGTTTCCAGCTTTAATTTGCAATACTGCACTCTTTGGATGCTTTTATTGTGCATGGCCCATTATAGAAATGTGTGCATCTTCTGTATATTATAAATCACCATTTCTCATGTTTAGGTGTTTGATGAATTTGATAATCATGTGAAAGAAAACGAGCTTATTAGCTTACAACTTGATGGGCTTTGTATTCAAGATGAAAGAAGTTTGACTTTCAAGGTTGGTAATATCTTCTCTTGCACTCTTGAGTTATATAATAGTCCCCTGAACATGATTCTATATTTGAAATGAAGAAATAGGATTACAAAAGAAGTTCAGAGAATAGATAGATTACGAAATGTATGGCAGGGATTTTAATTCAAAGTTGGAATGGGGAGATTAGGCTTAGCTTAGTTAAAGGGCAATTCTACATCTTTGTTCTGAAAGTTGTTTTCAAACAGAAGTGATGCAGATTCAGTTTCGTATTTGGTAAAAAATGCATCAACAATCTCTGTGTATTTTTTCCCCCTTTCAGAGAGCAATCATTATGTGGTGAACTGGGGGTACGGTGAGGACTGTACCCTAAGTAAAATAAATGAAACTTTAAATCACGGGCTGTTTTTTCGAGACAAAGTTACTATAAAATTATCGTGTGGCTGATTATTATAGTGTGCATTTATTTTTAATGTAGTCCTGTGGATACGGTATCCCTGGATATAATTTACCTCTGGAGAGGGTGAAATAACTGTGGTCATATTTAAAGGAATTCCAAACAGCATTTAGAATTCCAGACTTGTAGTTTAAATTTTATGGATAGAAATTTTTTAATTCTAGTTTCTATCATTGATCTTTGGATCATCCGTTTTGTTGATGTTACCCTTGCAGCTCTATTTTTGTAATCCTTTGCAGTTTGGAAACAGTTTCTGTCTGTGAACCATATTAAGCTAGCTTGCTATTTATTGGCATCTATGTGTTCATGCACTTCAGGTAACTTTTTATGTAAATTTGCAGGCAAATCAGGATGGTTTTGTTGACTTGAGTGGCATTTTGAAAGTAGTGAAGGGATTTGGTCAAAGGGGTATGTTCCTGCATCTAGTTTCCAACTCTCTATGAATAGTTGTTAGTAGTGAAGCTACTCTATACTTGATCCAGCCTTTGCGGTCATTTTCTGGCATGCCTCCTATACTCTGGAAGTTTATTCTATAATTTCTATTTATCATTGCTTCTTCAGGTTCCTTTTCTGTAATTTCGGATGGTCAAACAATTTTTGAAAAATCCTTTCAAACAGAGGGAAGAGAGCTGCGAGCTGCGTTTGAAGTATGCCGTTTGATTACTTTATGTTTTGCAGCCTCATTTCAATGCTTAATATGTTTATTCTAATCTTACTTTTTTGGTTTCAGACACCGGTTACTATTACTGCTGGTAGCCAAATGGGGAGTTTAGCATTTGAGATTATAAAGACAAACGGTGAAGTAGATGAAGGTATCAACAGTCAAGGGGAAAACGGTGGCTCCCACACCCTAACAATCAGCTCTGATTCTTTTGAGCTAGATAGTTCATTAAAGTACAGCTTCATTTACGGACGCTGCACCATTCAAGAAATTCCACTTCCCCGTAAGGAAGGGAAGTTTAATTTCAAAGCCACCCATTCGCACCATCCAGAGCTCAACTTGAATGTGGAGGTTGGGATTAATTATTTGCATGTAGCTTAACTATATTGATGTAGTCTGTCTGATTACTTATAATTGGATCTCAATTTGCAGTTGCATATTCTGAAACCCACCGCTCAAATTTTGAATGAACTCGTGGTTGACATCAAGCAAATTGGTTTGCGCACCCGTCGGTATGAGACCAATATTGAATCGCTCATTCGTGTGCAGTCTATACTTAAGGAAGGCATTGCCACCTTGCAAGGTTACCACCTCTAGACTCTTTGTTATGTGTTCATTGGTCCTTTTTAGTGCATTCGGTGGCATGCATGCATGTAACGATCCTGTGTATACTATTGTCATCTTTTCCAACTACTTGTGATACTAAATAGCTTCCCTCTTATGAAAACTGACACCTCAAGATATGAAACCTTGATCAACATGTCAAGGTGTTTTATATGAGTATAACATCTGAGTACGCTCCAGTACATAATCACAATTCCTTTCACTTTTATTAGGTTTAGTAGCTTCTGCTGAAGAGTAGAACGTTGGTAATGGATAGATTAAACAGGTTTTTTAAGGTTTTGACTGTATTATTTTGCAGAATGTTTGTATCTTTCCGACAGCAATGTTTCCAAGCTTGAGTCCGAGCAAGAATTAGTCAGAGAACAGATCGTTTCAGGGACTGACTCAGCTGCTGCTGTTATCTGTCGATTTTTTCAAAGATCATCATTTGAAGAGAATCAATGGGATTTTATGAAGAATATACTTGGAGTGGTTGCATGTCTTGGATATGTGCGCACTGATGGTCTCAGCAGGTATGCTCTACTATGCTGTCTATCCAGGGATATTTTATTTTAAAAGAACTTGAACTGCTCTCTGTAAGTTGCTAAGGCTTTAATGTTTCTTTTGGTTTAGGATACTTGCTCACTATCTGGGAGAGCATAAAATGCTTGGAGTTGTATGCAAGTCATTTGAAGAAGTATCACTTTCGGAGAAGCGTGAACCAGATGGAAGCATAAGTGATGTCTCTGGTCTGGATGCGTTGGCAGCTCATCTTGGGATGCCATTACCCAAGAACTATCACGTATACTGCGTTGAAAACATCAGGTACTATAATTTTTTCCTTTTTTTTTGCATTAGAAGTAAAAAAAAAAATTGAATACCACTTCTTATGCTGGTGAGCGTGCAATTTCTTATGAAGCAGGACATTTTCTTCTGTTCTTCTTGCAGGCCTTACACCGGGTTAGTTTCTACTGATTTTCGGAGAGAACTCCGGTTACCAAATCCCCTCGTGCCCAATGGAAAGTGTCCTCCAGGATTCCTAGGATACGCAATAAATATGATCGAGGTCGATGTTATATTAAGACAGTTTAGGACTGCTTCAGGCCATGGCCTGCGCGAGACACTGTTGTATCACCTGTTTGGTGAGCTGCAGGTGTATGAGAATAGGGATTACATGTGGCGCGCAAGCTCTTGTATAACAGATGGCGCTGTATCATTAGATGGAGGGATACTTAGAGGAAATGGAGCCCTATCCCTCGGACATAGGTACTTATTTCCTACCGTAATTAAGTCATTCTGCTTCCTTGTTCTTGCATTATAAGGCAGCTTGTATCCTTTGATAACCACACTTTCATTATCAACAGGGATGTGAAGATACGGTTTCCAGTTTGTCCCATGCCGCTCCTTCCTCCTGGAAAATCAGTTTTTGCGATGCAGATGGAAGCCAAGATGAACAGGCTCCAGGAAGTTAATGAGAAGCTTGTGGCCGAGCGAGCAGCACGTGAGGAAGCACTGAAGACGCTCAGGAAACAAGAAAGCAGGTCCAGGCCCTTGTCGACATCCTTTGGAAGTTCTCCAGAATTGATTAAGCACGATGGCAAGATATGTCGATATACATGGTTGCCTCATAGGTTGGGATGACTGCCTAGTTTTGATATTCTTGTTTCTCACGTTGCTGGAATTAGATCTAAATTTCTTCGTCTAAGATAAATGTTCTTCGAACTTGCAACATAGTTTCACTGATGATTTTCGGCTACTATTTTCAACCTTGCTGCTCAGTGGCATTGTCCTTCACTAATATTATGTTGTTTGGTTTAGATGAAAATGAATTTTTTTTAGTAATTTAAAATTTAGGGAAGTTATATCCCTTATGTAAAGACTGATAATACCTAAATATGTTTGGTTGTCAATTAAGGAATTTGGTTTATCCCACCATAATATAATTAAGATTCTTTACTTCATCCTCAACCAATAATATTTCTATAATTTTCTCACTTCCCTATACATCTAAAACGGCACCATTTTTTAATTCCACGCTTCGATCCCAGTGCATCTGTTTATATAAGGAAATTCACATTTAAATCGTCTTCTTCAATTCGAAGTCCTCCGAGTTCAGTAGGGTTCAGACAGTGGAGATATTTTTCTAGTTGACGAAGGTTGTGGGAGAAAGTAGGAAACAATGAGGATGCATGGAGTAGGAAGTGGGAGTAAATCTCAACAAACTGTGTACGACTCATCGACAAAAGCTAATGACAAAACATGACACCTATTTAGGACACATGAAAGTGGGAATCAATCAGGTTGCACTTTTGTGAGTTAAAATCGAAAGATGACGCGTGGAAGTGAGAATCAATCAGGGTGCACCACGGAGGAAGTGGGAGTAAATTAACTCGAAAAGACAGGTTTACGAAGTGAGGGAGGCGAAGAGAGTGAGTGAAGCAGAAGGAAAGAGGGGGTGAAGCGGGATGAAGGAGGCGACAAAGAAAAGCAAACATAAAATGACGTCGTTTCATAATATAAAGAAGTAAGCAAAATGGAAAATAAATTAAAGCAGCAGCCCGATTGGGGGCAGAAAGCAAAGAATTCTCAATATATTGTGCTTGTTATTACATTCAAGAAAAATGTGCATTCATACCCCTCAGTTCCTTATTTTGTGCACATATACCCTCCAACTTTTTGAAAGTGCATTTGTACCCCTGATGACATTTTGAAAGTGTATTTGTACCCCTGTTGACATCTAGAAAATTGGTCAACTTTGGTCATTATCGGACTCAAAAGAAATGGTTGTTTTGTCCCTAAAAAAACTAAAAATTAGAAATCAATTTCGGA
>JAULKJ010320001.1:0-10522 GCA_032355405.1 Rubia balearica
CACAATTGGATTTACAATGCGGCTTATCAAGTTCACCCAAATCTACGGTATAGGAATGCATAGGGGGGTCAAGTTCTCAGCCTTATCGTCCCCCCTCAACAACAATATTGGCCTCCTCAACCGCAATACCAAAGGTTTCAAGATAAACCCAACAATTAAGGTGAAAGTTTGGGGATGTCAAAGGAGGAAATCATGCAAGCCATTGGAAAATTGACCATACGTGAAGACAAGGCAAAGAAACACCAAGAGGAGACTTACTCTAGCATTAAAAATCTAGAGACTCAAATGGGACAAAGGATTCAATTTTGAGTCGTATGGAGGTGAGAGATTCAGGAAAAATTCCTTCTCAACCGGAGCTTAACCCTTGAAAGAATATGAGTGCTATTACTTTGAGAAGTGGTAAGGAGGTTGGCACTTCCTGGGATGGTGATATTGTTAAAAATGAGCCCACCGTGGTTAAGGTGTTCGAGAAGGAAGTAGAGGAAGAGGCCGAGAAACTGGCCAATGACAAAGTGAGGAAGGGTAAGGAGAAGGAAGAGGAGATTTGTGAGATCCCACACTTTAATGATAGATACGAGATCATTAAAGTACTTAAAATAAATTAAAATGGAAATTATTTAGTGTTATAGGAGAAATCACCAGTTAATAAACCACGAGTTACAAATAACTATAACGTTTCAAGTAAGGTGAAACGTTTAATATAAATAAAATGTTAAGACATTACATCAAAATTTTAAAAAAACAAAATGTAAAGAACTCAAAATTTTATTAAGGGTAGATATTATGATACAAATGAGAAAACTTTTAAACTCACATAAGAGGATTATAATATAAGTACTAGAGGCATGAATAATTAAAACGTTAGTTAAAATTATTTTTGAATGTTCGGTAAATCGCTACAACGGTCAATAAGTATAACTTGAACATTTTATGTAATGTATTATTTGGGTTGCTTTAAGAGTTAGGATCCTAATGAATCACACTGACTTTTGTGGCTTCATCTTCAATGATATATATATATATATATATAATAGGGATCATGTGAGAAGGCCTATCTTAGGTGAGAACACCCACTTATGTGAGAATAGATCCTGACCAATCATTTAATTAGATTAATGGTCCAGATTTAATAACAAAATCTAATATTATGGCTAGTTATTTTTGTAATTCCCGGATCCTGTATTTGGGTCAAACGCATTAATCGGATCCTGCTTGCATTTCTTCGAGCTCCTTCTGTACCATTGTTCATCCGCAAGATTTTTTTTCCTGTTCTTGGCCATTGATCATTCCGCGACTGGAAATTTGTCAAGAATTTAACGAGGCTTGTTTCAATTTTACGTGTTTTTTTTCATCGTGTTGTTCATTTAGGGATTTCTTTCACCGATTCTCTTCGCATTTTCTTTTCATAAGGATTTCAATGATTCTGAGCTTCAATCGTAAGGCTTAGCGAAGTGAGTTCTCCAGCTCTCCGCAACGAGATTAAGAATTGAGGTACAATTGCAAATTGTCCAACTCTTCATGATATAATAATGATTTACGTTTTTGTGTTTGAAGCTACGAAATCTAGAATTTGTAAGTGTTTAGTTGAGTACACAAAAGTTGAGTTCCCAATTTATGAGTTCTAGCAATGTAGTTCTGTAAATCTGTGTAGATCTATTATTTTACTGCAGTCACAATCATGAAACAATCATGTTCTACCTTTCATGTTGAACTTTTGGCTATATACCAGAGACTACTAATAGCTAGGGACCTCTCTTATAGTGTGAGTCGAATCGAGACTGATTGTAGATCTACATTTGGTTAATTTGGTTGGGGAAACAACCTTCATTAGCTCTCTGTCTTCTGAATGATCATTACCAATGGCCAACGTTGTTTTTGCTTTGGGCCATGTCTCACTTTTCATTAGTTGTTTCTACCGTGCTTTTGTTCTTTTCATTATCACCCTTCATGTTGCCTCCATCGAATCATCTCCTTCGATTTCCTCTCTTGTGTCAATTGGAATATCGAGCTTTTTGACTATTTTGAAGAGCATAGTGAATGTGTTTTCTTAACATCCTTAAGTTCTCCGAGTTGAGGATTTTTAATTTCCTGGGCAGAATAATGGCCAAAAAATCAACTTCTACATCCCTGATTCGTTCTCCAGCAAAATAATTCTTTCTCCAGCAAAATAAACCAAAATGCCAACTGTTTCAAGTCATTACCATTCCGCAGATTTTGTTTGAAGTTGAGAATTGGACTAATCGTAGGCGAATTCGGAATTATTGATTCATCATTACCGATTTTAGCTTTCTTGGAGGGTTGTCATACTCCCAGTTGATGGTGATGGGTTGACATGAAACATCTGTGATGTGTTAGTTGCATGCTAATTCATTGTGATTTGGTTTTTTCTTTCAACCGATTGATGGTGCTAGGTTGATCTTTCTTAAATTTGTTTTTCAAGTACATAGTAGGATCTTTGTTAGATGAAGTGGTGGTGTCAGCATTCTACTTGCTGAACTGAGTGCTTAACTAAATGGTATTGAGGTATCATTAGTTGCAACCAGCTAGTTTTAATGTATTTTCATTGCAAATAGGTTTCTTGCATTTATTGCTTTCTTGTCTTTTCATTTGTACTGAAGTTTGTTGTAGTTATGTACTAGGGTACTTGTGGCATATAGCTTCACCATAAATATACAAAAAAAAATCTTTATAAACTGTACTTGAGTGAGATGCCTCCAACGATGTTGAAATATCAATCTAATCCTTCGTAGGCTCTAAAGAGATGTTGTTTAATCTACATGTTTGAAATATCAATCTAATCTTTTAATATTCATGCAGTTTTATATATACTAAATCATTGTATACTTTATATTTTGTTTCTTTAAATAGGTTCAAGATGGCATCTAAAGGAAAAACTCTTGCATTGATTGGTGCTAAGAAAATCGAGGATGCTGGTCCATTAATTGATATTATTATACTATTAACTTATTATATATTAGTCTTTTTATCCTTAATTTTCAGCTAAATGCTCTTTCTGGTTAGTTAATGGTTTGGGTCTGAACTATTTTAAATTTTTCTACATGTCTCAAAATGATGTGAAACTAAAGTTTTGAATCCTAGGATTACTACTTTTAAATTCTGCACATTTTAAATTAATGAATTGTTTTAAATTCAGTTCTTTCAACTCCTCCATGGTGGTTTGTTGTGCTCGTATAGCTGTGGCAGTTTACTTTAAATTCAAAAAAAAATCTTCTCATTTTCTTCTATTGCGTTGTAGTCTTTGATATACATACTTTCATAAGATTAAATGTTGTATTGGGGGATTTCTCACTACTTCTCAAAAGCTGGGATTTATAAATGCATAACTTGATATTAATAAAAAAACACTAAAGAGTAATTATTATGGTATTTGTTTATAAACTAATGAGTACTTATTATAGAATATTTTTAGGAGCATGTGAATTTACTATGTTCAATGCACATAGTCTGTTATTCATAGTTTTTGCTTTCAATGATCGATAAAAGAATACTATGTTATGCATAGTCTGGGTAAGTTTCTTAGATGGCATGTACACGGGTTGTAGCTATAGGTACTATTTGGTTACTCCTTATAGTAATGTTATGTGTTTAGGTTCTTTACATTAAACATGTAATGAAATTTAGTCTCTGTTTCTAACTATTAGGGTACCGTTTCAGTTTCTATTTAAAACATTTTCTATAAAAAGTTCTTTATATTAACTTGTTTTATCTTTTATGAACAATTTTACCAGCTGGTTTTGGCTCGGAAAAGATTTTCCCCTGCTAAAATTTTTTTCAAGAATGTCGCCAATACAATTGTGTAACTTCATAGCTGAGGGATTAACGTTGGAGCAAAAAAGGATGTTGAAGCTATTGGGTTTCAGTGGTTGTTGGAGTTGAAGACGGACGAGTATCCATCTGATCTATGCAAGTGGTTGCTGAATCATAACAACCCTCTTTAGAACTGTTTGGAATTATGTACAAAAAAGTTAAAAGTTGGAGTGGAAGACCTTTATTAGATTTTGGGCTTACCTAAAAACGGATATAAAGTGACTGACGTGGGGAGAGGGGCAGCGGACTTTGAGTTTGAGAACCTGGCAAATGCAAGGGCGCTACAATTTCAGAAGGCCAAAAATCAAGTCACGGTAACTGATGTAAGAGCTAGATTAAGGGAGCACAAGAGTGGAGGCGATGATTTCAAGAGAAATTTTGTCATCCTGGTGGTCTCTTCATTGCTAAAAAGTAATCAGAAAGGAGCTCCGAATCAAAAGTTCCTGAAATGCCTTACTGATGTTGATGCGATAGGGCATTTCAACTAGTGTCAGTATACTTTGGGATGCTTGAACGATTTTGCTCAAGAGTGGCAGAATCCAAATGGCATTTCCAGGTTTACAGAACCAGCTCTACCTCTTATGGTAAGTTATTGTAAATGTTTTCCTCACATATATACTGTTTAAATTTCATTTATTTTAATTACACATTCTTTTTCCTTTTTTCCAGATTTTCTATCTTTATCGCATTATAACTATGCGATGTTCCAATGAGAGAATATTCCCATTGTTGAGTTGTTGTGATAAGAATGATATTTATGAGAGGTGCGCGTACGAGAAAAAAAAGGCTCATAATTATGGGGAAGGACAAGTGAGACCCTGCATGATGATTGACATGGAATAATTTCACAGCATAGAGGCTTTGGATTCACATAGACAGTCCAAAAAGGTAAAACAACTTGATCTGGTTTGTAAGACTGATTTTACATGCTTTTCATCTGCCCTGTTTAGAATTACCATGAAAATTTGTGTTCTTTGAGTTGATTTTGATTGAAAAGTCGTTGTGAGAGGTTTAAAAGGTTGTGGGTGTTTATCAACATAGTGCTAGGCTTCCAAATTGTGTGTTTTAGTCCTTGTATGTGCCCAATTTGTTCGCAGAAACTGAAAACCTGACCTGGTATTATATGTATGCATAAAGTTGTGCTAGGTTTTTTTATGTGAATTAATATGTATGCAAATATTTCTTTAATTCATATTGTGGCCTGATATTCCTAGTAAATGTACTGGATTCATGTTAATGGAAGGAGTTGAATTGATGTTATGGCCTGATATATTTTTTATCATGGGTATGTATTCATCAAGTAGCCGAATCGGCAATTCAGTTATCCAAGGCTTTTAGTATTTTTGTTGAGAGGCTGGAAAACGCTAAAGAAATATTTCCAAACTATGAAGTCATATCAAAGTTGGACAAACTTACGATGTCAATGACAACAAGTTTTGAAGAAAAAGAGACAGAAAAGTCAAGTACTTAAAAAAAGAGCGGAAAAGGAAAATGTCAATGATCAAGGTATTAATAGAGAAATACAGATGGTAGAAGATGATGATGTTTTCAATGATCCGGTATTTTGGAATGTGATGTTAGAGATACAGAAAAAATTTGGGAAGAAGCCTACCACTAAATCAGCTCCAAATGTTTCTTGTTTCAACTTGTCCCCAGATTTTCCTAGTTCTCAAGAACATCAACTTGAGCCGCATACCAATGAAGTTGTTGAAGCTGTTAACAAGGAGAAAACTAAGAGAAAACGCCAGTCTCTTTCTCCTACTTTTACGTTGATCCCATATTTGACAGATTCTTATCGATGTCAGCATGAGCAACAACCTAACATTGAATTGGCTGAAGTTTTAAAAAGGAAAAGGCGGAGAAAATGAAAAGAAAAATCTAACCTCCTGTTCGTAAATCTCCTAGATTTAATATTGAAATGAATGAGAGTAGTATTCTGCCAAGTGTTCATCCAACAGAGGAGAATCAAGAAGGAATTCATTCACAAGAATGGAAGGATATCCTCAGATGAATATTTTTATTTTTATAATGTTTACACTTTAATATACATTCATGGTGGATTTATTTTTCTATTTTTAAAATTTTGAAATGAAATTTACTCTTTTCTACAGTGGCCTACCTATAAGACGCTCGACCCTCACAACCCGTTCGTACAATTTGGGATTCAGGCCAACCTAAAAGGTATTTATTTCTAAAATGTTGAGGTTGCATTTTTTTTTCTTGTTTTGTTGTGCAAAATTATGAAAGGTGCTATCAGGTTTCTAATTTTCTTTTTTATATATGATGGTGTTAGTGCATTTGGTTATGCTAACTAAACTTAGGTGGATATAGATATAGAATAGTGAAAGGTTTTTTCTATATTGTTTGTGGCATCAGTTGCCTATCAATTTTCTATTCTGGACTGAGATAGCATTTTTAGTTGAGCAATTTATATTTAGAGTACTCTAAGATCATATCCTGTATTTCATAAGAAAAAATTGACACCTAGTAGATTGTAGTGGATTACGAGAGAACTGTTTGAGTCACTGAGAACACTTAGAGGCCCGTGACACCCTGATGGGGAACATATATAGCTTGGCTCTTCAAACACCCCTGCTTCTCCATCCACGACCAAATAGGAACATTGTGGTTGTGAATTGAGGAATCGGTTTAGTGATCTCCAATTTTACATTGCAAGTACTCCCACTCTGTCATGGAGACCTAAGTACATTATTATAAGTGGACATTGGCATTCACAAACCCATTTACAATCGTCCCTAAAATGAAACTTTGACATCCGAAGTTGAATGTTTACTTACCGAGGGTAATAAAGAAACCATTTTATTCCACATATACTACCACAAGTTCTTCTGAATGATGCCTTGTATACTTGTAAGTAATCTAAAATTTACTATAAGCCTTGTACTATCGCTTTAAAAAATTGATGGACCTAATTCTATTATTTTTTTATTGCTTCGAGAACCAAGAATTTAATTTTTTTATGCGATTCTATGTGGTGGAAATGAAACGTTCTCACAACGCTTGTGGTAAGGGTATTTATGGAATATTAAGAAAAATGATGACGATTACCCCGTTATATCCATCAACGACCAAATAGGAACATTGTGCTCATGAATTGGTGTATCGGTTTAGTATCTATCTAGCTTTACACTGCAAGTACCCTCACTCTTCAGGGGGGACCAAAGTACAATATTATAAATGGACATTGGCATTTGCAAACCCGATTACGATCGCCGTAAAAAAAATATTTTACATTCGAAGTAGAACTTTTACTTACCACGGGAAATAAAGAAACCAATTTTATTCCACATATAATTCCACAAGTTCTTCCGAATGGCGCCTTGTATACTTGTAAATAATCTTCTAAAATTAACTCTAAGCATTGTACTATCGCTTTAAAAAAAATTATTGATGTAATTCTATATCTTTATATTTCTTTGAAAACCAAGAATAGGAAATTTCAGGTGATTCTATGTTGTGGTTCCCATGGAACTGGACGTCAAAAAAGTTCACCGTATGTGCTAAAAATCGAATCCTATCGAAGTGCACGTCTATTAAGTTCATGGACGTTTATAAACTTCAAATATAGTATCTAATATACTAGTAATGGTTTACGTTTCTTTTGGTCAAACATGGGTCATGCCTTGTTTACTAGTGGGACGAAATGGTGAGGCTCACTTCCATCCAAATCGACATTGATCATATGTCAGTAAGTTGTCGCTTAAAATGAGAAACCTGCGACATCGCATATGTTGTTGATCAAACATGGGCTCGTTACTATACTAGTGGGCTGAAAAGGTTAGGCCAAAAAATTGATTAGGCTAGTTTACTACAATGTCGTTACATTGTCGGTTAGGTCGACTGCTCTGCGACGTCGCTTTACTGAGGCACAATTCACAACGCATCGTAACTACTATGTATATGCAGTACACCACATACATACCTTTAAACATTCAGTTTTCCCTCGAAACAATAACAGGGAGGTCCATCCATTCAACTTTGTCCACACTCTCATGAAGACAAACTTTGGGGATGTTCCAATTTTTTAGGTCCTCCCTATCACATGTATTTCATTCTCAATTAACTTATTCTATATGTTATTTTTATGTTTACTAAATTTTATTTTTGATTTATAAACCAGTACGCCCCAGCACATATTTCCGAGGTCCTACCGCAGTACAAGGAGCCAATTGTGTTACGCTACAATGGAAGAGAGTAAGACATGCACTACCCAGGTAACCGGATGTTGAAGACCCTTACCTTGAAGGGGTTTACTCGGTTTCTTGTAGAATAGGAACTCAAGATTGGGGACACACTATTATTCAAGGTGGTAAATGGTGTTGGGCCGATTGTTTTTGTTTTCATTGTTCTTCACCGTGATTTTTAGTTTTCCTGCACTATTTTGAACAATTTCTTTAAAATATTTTAGTCGAATTTGGAAAAATATTAATTTTCATAATTTAATGATCAATTTATAATTTTTCCAATTACATATTAGTTCAAGATTTTTATACACCATATGCAAAGTACGTAATATGAAATAATAATAATCCTTGAAGGGTCATTTCAGTAATAAAATCGGTAGTAGACAACAGCCAGAACAAAAATCAGAATCACAATCCTGAAGGGCTTTGTAATTATCTTCCAGCTATTTCTTAATCTCTCTTTCTCTCTTCAATTTCTTTCATCTCACCTCCAGCGTAATTGGTACCCGAATGACTGGATCGCTCACTAAACCCAGAAAAAAAATCAGTATATATTAAACAACATGAGTATATGTCACATATTTAATGAGCCACAAACAACATAAGCGTTATGAATTTTTTTATCTAAATGTCCACAAAAAACAAGAGAAAAAATGACCGTCTTGTTGATAACAGAAAATTTCATAGTCGACATAGAATTCCACAAGTTCTTACGGCTGAACAACATATACTCTTAAGTAATCATTTATAATTTCCTTTTGACCACGCACTAATCAGCCCACAATCCAAATTGTGGTGTCGCAAAAGACTCAGAAAAAATAAATATTTAACAATGAAATGTAAATGCGACATTGGGATATCATATTTTTGTCCGTCACTGACTAGGCTAAAAAAATTTCTTGGTTTTTAGGCTGCTTGTCTATTTCAGCCCGCTCATGATATAAACAATCTTGAATAATTGTCAGTCTTGTTTTGTATGCAGCGAATTAGTTGTGACGTCATCTGTTGCTGATTAGGTTCAATCCCGACCTAGGCCTAAAGTATATTTTTGGGCCAAATATGCACATTGTACCTCTTTCTATCTTCCAATGCGACATTTCCTGCAACGTCTCATGTTTGCTAAAATGATTGCGGTTTAAAAGCTGCCCAACAAGTAACCCTTTTTCACATCACAACCGACGACATCGCACCAAAGGTGAACCATGGTAAGTTTTTTCCACAAATTCGATAGTGTTTTTTTAGCTTTAAGGGACTCCTTCAGTGCCCCATTACATTATTTTACAATATTCACAATGCATGAGCTAATGTGTTTTTTGATTTTGGGTTTAATCAATTCAGTTGAGGACTTGTTCACAAATTCTTGGCTAGGCTAGGGTTTAGGCAACTATTATGGCACTCATTCTTACCACTTGTTAATGACATTTTACATGTTAATGTATTGATGTTTCTATAACTTCAATTTTTTGGTGTTTTAGATCCATTCGTATCCTAGTTTCACAGTTTTTCAGCACACCCCACGTGTTAGTTGCGATGTCGCAAATTTATACAAATGAATATGTGACTTCACACCAACACATTGGCTTTGCCAATATATTTGTAACTTCAATGTGACGTCGGCCTTTACATATGCATGAGTTAGGTTCTTCCTTGTTGAAATAATTCTTCCAAGTTCACATTTTCCAGAGATGGCTCAAACGAAGCTGGCAGCCAAGAGTTAAAGGAAAACACCACGGAAAAAGGTCTATTGTGCACCAAGAAGACAAAGACAAAGCACACCACTCATTCTCTAACGTGGGAAAACATATGCTTTGTAAATAAGGAAGCAAAGAAACGTTTCGAAAAGATACTGGGCTTCAAGATAAAGGAGGTCAGGGTGATGACGCACGAGAAAATGGTGCACTCCACCTCGGTGTTTTCCTCAAACCATTAAAACCTTCTGTAAAGGAGGGTATGATATGCTTAGAAATACTGATGTATGATACAAAGGTAAAGGAGTTCTATGCCAATTTTGCTTAGCTATCTACGGACATCTATAGTGTGATTGAACAAGGTGGACGTAGAGATAACGACGAAGCTCATCAATATAGTGATTGGATGCACAGTTGGTGCAGAGGCTCACATGGAGTTTGAGCTTCTATGACTGTACTTCCAGGATAATTAGCATCCACCGGTCCTCGAGGATAATCAATCCAGGGTGCTTGACCCCAACCGAATGGTGGAGGACTATTTCAAAATTAAAGTGAAGAACGGTATCATCCAACCAAGGTGGACCAATATTAATTTCCTCAATCTCAAGGAAATGATGATGTACAATATAATTATACAAATTCTGATCCCTTTCGGACCTCCTTCGGTGTGTACAATCGATGGGGCCGTCATGTATTACCACCTTACAGAGAAGAAGGTATTAAACCCCCCGGTGACACCATCATCCAGGAGATGCACCAAGTGACCATCACAAGTAAGAGTCGGACACTCCTCTATGACAC
>JAULKJ010320012.1:0-10522 GCA_032355405.1 Rubia balearica
GACAAAGACGAAGGAGCTGACGAAGGCGAAGGGAAAGTGAGGAAAAGTGAGGAAGACGAAGGTGCCGTCGTTGACGAAGACGAAGGGAAAGTGAGGGGAAAAAGGGGGGAAATCATTCCATTAATAAGAATTGGGGCAATTAAGGCCTTTATTTGTTTTTTTAATTCTGGGAAAAATTCGTCATTTCACCAAATTTTGGTCAATTCACCGTTGATTAATAAGTCAACCAAGTCTAGGGTTATTTTGACACTTTCTGAGATTGCAAGGTTATATTGGCTTTTTAAGCCTAAATTCAAGGTCATTTTAGGATTTAACTCTAATTTATATAAGATCAATTTAAAAGATTTTCATAATTAAAGGTACCTTATTTCAGTAAAAAAAAATAAATATCAAATTATCATGTTAGTCATACTAATAATAAAATAATCTCATATAACAGTTAGTCAGTGTAAAATGAGAATTTTTGCAATTTATTTTATACAAAGACTTGGGTGAGACGGTCTCACCTAATCTTGTGGTGAGACGAAGGGTTTAAGTGCAATTTTTAAAGATGAGGATGACATGGGGTACTTTCTGTAATTTGTAAAAGTTTAGTTTGTACCTTATTTCACCATAAGTTATAGTGAAACAGTCTCATATGAGTTTTTCTCTTTATTTTATGAGACTAATATAATCAACCTCCAAAAGAGATAAGAACCAATACTCATACCGTCATTATAATGATACTCCCACCAATCCTCTAATAACGACACCCTTTTTATTTTGAAATAATTTCTTTATTTTAACTCCTTTACTTTTTGGTAAATTCTAAATTATTTTCATCCACCTAATTTATTTTTACACTCTCTATACAACATTTATCACTCATTTCAATTTCTAAAAAAATTATTCTATTTTGCAAGGAGTCACATACAGAGGAAAAATCAATATTATTTATTTGTTAAAAATTCATTCAAATGTATGTACTTGAGATCCGTCCATCAAGATAATCGAACTAGTGTCTAATAATAACTAATACAGTGCAACAATATTTAACTCGCATGACAATCAGACTGATCGTCCGTATTATAACAATTAATAAAATTGTAACTACACCACCAGGAAATAAATCTAAGAGCATGTACAGTGGGGGCACAGAGCGATCCCCCCATAGTGGGGGAAGTGGGCTCGAGGCGGGCTGCATTCACTGAGCCTGCCCCTCCGGCTTCATTAATCAAGCTTGCCCAATGTTGAATTCAATGCTCTGCGCATGTGCGCTGCTGGATTGCGCGTCAGCGTGGGCCAATTCTTTTAAGGTCCGTTTGACAAGTGGCGTGCCGTGATTGGCAATGTGGCAATATGCAGACCACTTATTTTTTAACCTGATGGAACACGTGGGCCAATCAAATGGTGCCACTTGTCCTAAACCAAATTTTTACAAAAAAAAACAGCATATAAAAATTTTGAAATTTTTATTTGCTATTAAAAAAATTAAAAAAACTGATTTTATTTTTAAAATCTAAATTAAATTTTAGTTCTTTTTAAAATTAAAATTGCATTCTTCTAAAAAATATGTGATTTTTTAAAATTATAGTTCATAAAATAATTTTAAAAGTTGAAATTAATTTTAATATTAACTTTTAAGAAATGAAATGAAATTCAAAAATTACAAATGTGTTATTAAATTTACATTTCAATTTATTTTGGTAGGTAAATTAAATATTGAAGGTAAAATTAATGAGTAGGATGGAAAAAATTAAGCGGAGTCCATGAAGTGGTTTCAAAGTGATTTCTACCATTGTGGACAGAAAAATGAAGTGACTTCTTTGTGATTTTAGTTTTTGAGGTCGAAAAAAAAAGTTAATTATTTAATAATTTGAAACCACAAGAGCGGGTTCAGAACGGTTTTACCATTATACACGGCATAAGATTGCATTTGATTAACAGTAACCAAAAGGAACAACTCCATTTGACCAAGGGGTTTCCATTAAAACCCTCGAACTCAATTGTTGATTAACAAAATTGCATGAAACCGAGGGAATCCACTCACTAGCTTTTGCTTCCGCTCTTAAACTCAACAAATTTGAGTCAATGAGAAATGTCAACCTCAAAGGCACGAGCATTGCAGTAAATAGGGGTATCTGATGAGGGCGATTTACGTAATTTCAGAGAAATAAAGTCTCCAGAGACATCGGTAGCTGGCCATGTGCCCGAGATTGGGGCACGCCAGCTGGGCCATGGAGGAAACCCTAGAGAGCTTGTTGTGGCGTCCAGCTAAGCAGATGACGGGAAGAAATAATGCCGTCGGTTTTGATGCCAAGGTTATTCAATGGTGAGCAGGGATACTACACGTTAATTATGACGTCCCGGATGGCGACACCGGGGAGCCTGCCAGGTCATCAAGATTCACCACAAGGATTTATTTATTACTCCCTCGGTCCCACTAAAATTAGCCGATTTACTTTTGGCCCAAATTTTTAAGAGTTGTGGTGGCCTACATGTTTAGGGGTAGGATTAATTGATGAATTTGGATAAAAAATTAGGGCAATCTTGAGCCTTCAACTGATGCTAAATTTGGAAAGAGACAAAATATGTTATTACTTGTGGGACGGACTAAAATAGAAAGTGTGCCAATTTAAAAGAAACAATCCAAAAAGAAAAGTGTGACATTGTTAAAGAAACGGAGGGAGTACCCTAAAATTAATTAGGATATAAGCTACTATTAAATTTAAAATATCCATTGCTTATTGGAATATTCATATCTTATCATAACCAAGTAATATTTTATTCATCCTTCTACAAATCTTGTTTTAGATCAATTAACCGTTAGATAAGATAATATTCTAAATTAGTATGACTAATTAATAGAGTGATTTAAAATTTATTTTTTATTTATTTAAATTAGGTAACTACAATTATGAAAACTTTTTGTTTATAGTTTTTATTTTTTTCCTGACTATTGAACATAATGATGAGGTCATCCGTAGAAGAAAAACATAAATGTCAAAATAATTCCTCAGTTTAAAAATTCCTTTATCTTAGGTCCTTCAAAATTAGAGTTAACAATTGTTCATTTTTGGTCCATGAATAAACTGATTTTGTTGTTAACTGTTGTTTATGACTGATATGCCCCACTCAAACGTTATAGAGAATTTTGTATGTGGTGGTAATAATCCAATAGCATTTTAACAAGTGTCACACAGTTTAAGAAAAAATGGGGGAAAAAACTGGAAAACAAAAATTACCTTTGACGGAAAATTATTTGATACCATGAGGATGCCCAAGATTATATTCACATGGGATAGTTTTAATTTAAAATTTAAAATGCTAAAATCATGGATAATTAGTTATTGTCTAATCTTGATTTTTAGACTAATTGTAATACTTGATAAATCACAAGGGATACATATCGCATTGTACCCCTGGGGTACTATATCCAAATTGACCTTTAACTTCCATATCGATTTACACTACTAGTCAAAATGCTATTGGACTATCACTCCCACATACTTAATTTTTCCACATATTTCTTTGGAAACATTAACATAGTAAGTTATTGAAATATATAGGACTTCCTTAGAGAAGCATATCGAACGTAGTTGAAGGGCGTTACTAAACGAAACATCAAGTTTAGGGTTTGTAATTATGCATGTAGTAAGAAATTTTGTAAATTGATTGGTTGTATTCACAATATCTCAATATATATAATAATAATATATATATACACACACATTGATTTTCTTGGGGTTAAGTAAACCTAGGTAACCTAACCTAATCGCTTGGAGGTTAAATATAAAAGTAGATAACCTAACATAACTATACTCTTTTCTTGGAGGTTAAGAAAAGTTAGGTATGTGAGTTTTAGTGATAAATCACACTCTCTATAATTAAGATGTCCAGGGTTCAAAACACACATCCATCAAGAATTGTGAATGTTAGAACAATTTCTCGATGGGGATTACCCATCGTCATGGAACCGTGTCGGTGGTCCCCGTTGTGGTTTCCCAACCACAGGTGGTCGATAATGGTGAGATCGTGGTGGTTCCGGTTTCAGTGGCAGCATTTCGTTGGTGGTACAGCGTTTGGGTGTTCTCAGGAGGGCGTCCCTAACTATTCAAATGATTGGAGTTTCAGGTTCCACTGAGGTTCAATAGATTCAATGGTGGTGTTTCATAGTTAGGTCCTTGATTAGGATGTTAATATGTAATTTGGTTGCTTGTATGTAATCTTTCAAAAAAAAACTAGGTATGTAGTCTAATACATCCCTCCTCCCCAAGTTCACGGAGGTGGGGCTACATGAAGTTTGGAATGAAAAGACAAAAAATGAACCGTGTCTAGTGCCATAATGAATATGTCAGCAATCTGATCAAGAGAACATACATGCCAAACAATCAAGGAACCATCATCAATCTGTTCTCTTACAAAGTGATAATAAATCTTGATATGCTTGAGACTTTGATAGAAGTCTGGATGTCTGACATGTAGGTAGCACATAGATTATCCAAACAAGAATGGGCGGTGGCGGAAGTGGAGCTTGAAGTTTCGAAAGCAGTTTTTGTAACCAAATTAGTTCAGTGGTCGCAAATGCTATAACTCGGTATTCCACCTCCGAAATGGACTTAGTCACAATGTGTTGTTTCTTGGAAGACCATCTAACAAGATTACCCCCATAATAAATAGAAATTTTTTGTTGAGAATGAAATTCATCACCGACGGACTCCCATCCAGCATCAAAGAAGGCAAGGCGATGATCAATACATGGATGAAAGTTCTGAATCAATAGTACCCTTCAAGTAGCGAATGATGCACTTGACCGCAGACCAATGAAGCTCTCTATGATTGTGTATAAACTGAGAAACACGATTATACAAAATCTCAGAATGAGTGATCGTAACATAGTGAAGAGCTCCAACAATGATGCGATAAAGGTGAGGATCAGAGAGAGGTCACCGAACCGGGTAAGCCGAGAAATATTCTGTGTGATAGAGGCAATGGGTTTTGCATTTGACATGCGGCTGTGATGAAATTGTTCGCACACATACTGTTGCTAAGAGAGGAAAATGTTGGGCTTGTGATGAGTCAGCTCAAGGCCCAAAAAAGTAGTGCACACGACCCAGATCACGCAGATAAAATGAGATATTAGGCTTGCCAATGAACTCAAAGATAGGAGCAAAAAAAGAACTAATGAATATCAAATCACCCACGTAGACCAAAATATATAAGAAAAGCTTTCCAGATCGACAAATAAAGATAGTAGTGTCAGACTTGCAGGGAACGAACCCATGATCCTTCAGAAAAAGAGGAAGTTTGGTAAACCACACTGGGGTGCTTTCTTTAGACCATAGAGAGCCTATCAAAGAAGGAACACATGAGAGGGACGAGCATGGTCCGAGAAATCTGGAAACTGAGACATGTATAATCTCTCAGAGAGATCTCTATTCAAAAAGGCAATATTAATGTAAACCTAATGCAAAGGGCATTGAAGAGTGAAAGAAATCACAAGAACATAACAGATGGTAGTATGCTTTACCACCAGACTAAATGAATCAACATAGCTAATGCCCTCCTCCATATTGAAGCCTTTTGCAACAAGATGTGCCTTATAACATTCAATGGAACCATCGACCTTGGGCTTACTCCTGTATACCCACTAAAAGCCAAAAATGTTATCATTACTAGGAGACGAGACAAGTGTCCATGTCTCATTACGCATAAAGGCATCATATTTGAGTTGCGTGGAATTTTTCCATTCAGGTAATTTATATGCTTGTGGAAAGTTTTAGGCTATGAATACATATCGATAATGATAGGTAAAGGATGATTAATGGAAATTAAAATTTTGGAATTAAAATTGTGAGTTTTAGAAATAGTAATCACGGATTGTTGAGTATCATTAACCATGCAAAAATGAGAGGGATAAGAAGGATGAGGTGTAGGACAGGAAAAAGAAGAAAAAGAGGAATTCGTACCCGATTGTGGACGTGAAGGATCCTGAGTGAGCCCTCACGCCATGAGATAGGCGTGCCGGGATCAGGGGAAGAAAAAGTGTGGGGTTGAAGGTTATAGTGTCACTGGTTTGGATTTAGTTGGTAAGAGCTGTGGATAATGTATGATTATGAAGATGGACAGAGGTATGAAAATCATTCTCCTAGAAAGAGGGCGGAAATGTGCCCGAGATAGAAGGGAGGCTTATTTTTGAAATATAGTTTTATGACACCTTTTAGCAGCACCATTCTGTGACTGAGTGCGAGGACAAGACATGCGATGAGATATTCCCTGATTTTGAAGGTAAGAGAAAACCGAACGATATTTTCACACAGTCTGATTATTTTTTAAAATTTTTAGTGACAAACTGTGTTTTAATCATCTTAGAAAAAGTTGAAAATGATGAAGAACCTGAGATCTTTGAGATAGAAAATATATCAAACAAATTTAGTGCAATCATACACACAAATAAAACAATAGCAATTGATATTGAAAGAAGAAACAGGAGCAGGACCCCAAACATCAAACAAAACCAATTTAAAAGGAAATTTTCCAGGGTCATTAACATGAGAAATTTGTAAACTGTGAATCTTACCAAGTTGACATGAGTCACAGATTTTTTAAAAAAAAATTATTTAGTGACACGAATGTGTGACACGAATGAATTAAAACAAGAGATGAGACGCTTAAGGGAAGACTCATGCGAGTGACCAAAACATTGTGGTTGAAGATGATAGAGTCCATTTTCAACGATTCTGGTGAGGAGCGTTTGACCTTGTAGATCCTTCACAAAAAAATGGGAAGGAAAGAAAATCATGTAACAATTATTGTCCAATGTAATTTTGGACACACTAAATATATTTTTATGAATATTAGGCACAAACAAAATAAAGGTGAACATGTTTATGCAATGAAGGTAGAGAACATGAGTCAAAATGCGTAAAAGGTAGAGACACCATTGCCAACCTTTAAGCTTTCATTGCCCGTGTAATTAATTTTTTTATAGAGATTGGCAAAGTCGGGGTTACATGATTTGTAGCTCCGAAATCAAAGAACGAGAAGGCCTCATGAATGGCCGAATGTGGAGGGGTCACGGATGCGACACAAGCCTAGTGAAACCAGCAAAAGGCTACTGGTTGTGGAAATTATTGTCGCAGAATGAGTGTGGCTGAGTCGCCTGAAACTCGTTTGTATTTAAGCGCTGCCAACAATAAGAGATTCATGGTAAGGTCGGCGACAAATTTGCATTCCTGGAGGAATGAGAGAGGGTCGAGATAAGGCATCTAAATCAATAGCAGACGGGCTGCAAACAACGGCTGTGGAGACGAATGAAGAAGTTGGAATGTGCTACTCCAGTATATGGACTTCTTACTCCAAAAGCATGTCGAGGAGCTGGTACAACGAGATCGTTCTAGGCCGGAGGTTGAAAGCAGTTTGAAATGCTTCATAGGACGCATCAAGGCAATGAAGAATATAAAACGTGAGAGCATCCTGCCAAAGAATTAGATATTTTTTTCTTAACACACTCAAGGATAGAGGGCTACCCCTTCTGAAAGATTTGAAGTTGATTCTTAAGATTCATCAAATTGGTGCAATTTTTTGCATTAAACATATTCTCAAAGATAAAGTAGGCGTCAAACGTAGTAACCGCACAAACAACATGAACAAGAAGGGACATAGTGATGGTAGATTGAATCCAAACCAATAGATCTTTCTTTTTCCATCAAAACAAATAACAACATTCATATCGCGAATCAATTTGCTAATAGACAGTAAATTTTTAGTAATTTGCGGAACGAGAAAAACATCAGACAAAGATAAGGCATCGGAGACCCGAGAATGACCAACATGGGTAATGTCAAGAGCAGAACCATTACCAACAAAGATATGACGGTTACAAGAATAAGGAGTCACGCATTGAAGAGCGGACTGAGAAGAAGTCATGTGGTTAGTTGTGCCAGAATCATCTATCCAACGAATATGCAGAGGAGCATGTGGTGGAGAAGCCGGAGATGAGGCTCGAGAAACCAAATGAGAACAGATGGAGACAACATGACCAAATTTCTTACACCACTGACACTGTAACTGGTACCATTCATTGTGTAGGTGAGAACAAGAAGAAACATGACCCGGAGCATGACACCATGGCACCGTGGCTGATCAAAAAGAGCCATAATACAAAAACCAATCTTTTTTAAAAAAAAATTAAGGCTGACTGGGTGCTTGTGGCTGAGTGGGCGCTGACTGGGCTACTGAATGTGCGCTGACTGGGCTGCTGGATAAATTGAAAAACTCGCAATATAATGAACTATTAGCGATATAAAGTACCACTCTCAAGACGAAGAAAAATCGCGAGTTAAACCTGGACCGGGCATGTGTAATTGCACGCCCTAGTTAGACATGAACAAAAAAATATATGCGATCTTGCCGGAGAAGGAGACGGCCGGATCTGAAGCAATCATACTGGAGAGAAGCGGCTGAACCTCTTAGAAACAGAAGATACTTTGAAGAAACATGTTGGAGAAGCAGGAGACGCCAGGAAAATGAAGGTCGCCAGTGACTTTAGAGGCGGCAACAAAGAAGCTCGATTGAAGAAAATGACCAGAGATGGACGACAATCGGCAAAGAAGAGCTGGCGATCAGTGGGTGACTGACGGGACCAGCAGTTGAGCGGAGCAAGCTGTGAATTGAACAGATTGGAGAAGATGGACGGGAAGGTAAAAAGTGGTGATCGGGGAAAAAGTGGAGTAATTTTCTGAACATTTGGGAGGAGAGAGAGAGAGAGGCCAAGATTATTTAGTGAAACCTGGCTCTGATACCATGATAGAATGTAAAACCCACGAATCATTGTGCCTGTGTGTATTCATATATATAGTGAGTACAAAGGGTATACAAGATAAAATCAGATATGGAAAATGATATATACAAAAACAATCAGAAAGGGTATTCCTTTCTTAACCTGATTCTAATTTATCTATATACTATTAAATACCATAATAGTTTGTATCACGGTTTTATTTTTTAAACTAATAGTTTGTATTGTAAGTTTGTAATATGTAATTGAATTGTTGGTTGTGTCAAGTGCTTCTATTTCACATGAATTGAACATAAAAAATAGTGTCACGTTTCAGCAATATTTGCGATATTGAATATTAAAAACTATGCAATCGAGCCTAAAATATGATAATATGTCTACACTACTGATGCCACTGAGCTAAATCACCGACAGCGTACAGGTCGATACTGCATGTTCCTAAGATCGACGTCGCTCAATATTATGGAAGATCGATGTAGTCAATGACAATGCCCCGACATCGCCAATAAAAATGACCAACCTTGCTCACGCATTTGAGTTAACCACCAAAGTGTATTTATATAGAGCGACATGACTTGGCATTCAATTTGACCAAAGTCGGTCTTAATCATCATCGTCAGTCATAACCTAAATCAACCGATTTCACACTATGGGTCTTTGTTTCGGTTAAATAACTTACCTATATTTTTAACGAAAAAATCCAAGGTAAAAACTTTTTGTCTCGATTTTGAAACACAGTAAAATGTGTGTTGGTGTTTTTTGAAACATAAGCTATTTAAGTATGATTGGATTCGAGTAGTTGTGAGCTCGGGATGTTAAAAAAGGTTTGGTGGTGCAGAGTGCACACTTGTATAAACTTTCTACGAGCTTACTGTTTTTGAATAAGTATTAAATTATGTTGGTCAGAATTTTGATGACTAACCTGTCTTATTCTGGTGTGGAAAGATGTGTTGTTTCAAAATTCATTTCTGATAACTACGGTACATTAGATGTGGAAAATGTAATCATTCATGTGGAGAGATATGTTGTTTCGGAATTTATTTCTGATAACTACGGAAATTAGATGTGGAAAGATGCATTGTATTAGAATTGTATAAGTGTAGTAGTGACCAATAACCCACAATATCTACGATAGGTAGCCTCATTTCTTAACATCTCCTATATAAACATGTGTATGCACGCACAAAGACACAAGTGAAAATTTTATAATTTTCTCAGATTTACTCAGTAACCAAAAACACTCAAAACCTTTCTCTTGTTTCAAGCCTAGATCAAGAGGGAATTTCGATTGTTTATTCTCGGAGAGAATTCGTGTAACCCAAGGCAGTAACTGAGTCGAATTACTCTTTAAGGAAAGCGTATGTTAACGCGACTCAAATCGATATCAAAGTTTCTTCCAACATTCTACAACATTTTATTCCTACTTCTTCCAAATGCGAAACCGCAAATTATTTCTTCCAACATTCTACCACATATTGATTATTCTCGAGAATAATGAAGACAACGTCCAAGTTTTGGCAAAGGCGGTGGACTCTTATGCCAAGCCTTCAGCCCAAAGACTCAGTTTCGAAAAGTCACTTATTTATTGTAGCCCAAATACTCCAAACTGGTGGCAGCAGTGGGTAAGGTATAGTCTCAATATACACAGGCAAGGACTTCCTGATACCCAGTGGCGGAACCAGGAGTTCAGGCAAGGGGGGGCTGAAAAGGAGAGTAAAAAACTTTTGCACGCTGAGACAGCGG
>JAULKJ010320021.1:0-10522 GCA_032355405.1 Rubia balearica
TGATGACAAAAGAGATGCTAAATGCTTCAAAAAATACATGCATTTGACGTCTCGTCACTACTGTACATGATAACTGCACACTATTGACACTAGATAATAACAGTGACAGTGTCTCTGCTCAACTTCATTATTACAACTGGAACAAGATTAGTCATGCTAATCGATTAGAAGAAAAACACATACTGAAGTGCACCAACTAGTGATCGATAAAGTTTGGGATTTCTGAACGGCTAACCAAAAAAGCTAACAAGCTGCGAAAAAGTCACAAAGAGAATGGCAACAGGCGCAGAATTCTGCATCCCAGCACGCAATAAAATGTCCTTGGCATATCTGGCCTAACCAAGGAATAAGTCGTCTGAAGTACGAACAACCTCCAAACCCAAGAAATACTGCAGAGTGTCGAGATCGGTAATCTTGAATTCCTTATTAACTCGATTAATAAACATCCATATGAGACGACCATCATTTCCAATAAGAATAATGTCATCAACATGAATAAACAAATAGAGAAGAGAGGCACCATGTGAAGAGAAAAATAAAGATGTATCAATGGAACTGCATATAACTCCAGACCAATAGAAAATGAGCTAAAATGCTGAAACCAAGCACAAGTAGCTTGCTTCAACCCATAAATGGCCTTGTGTAGACAACATACAAAATATAGACGCATGGGGTCATTGTATCCAATGTACTGCTCCATATAAACCAGAGAGTCAAGAACACCATTTAAAAATGTATTCTTAACATCCATCCTTCGTAAAGGCCAATTACGAATAACAGCCAAATATAAAACAATTTTTACAGTAGAAGCCTTTACCACAGGACTAAAAGAATGATCATAATCAAAACTGCAAAATTGCAAAAATCCTTGAGAAACTAACCCGGCTTTATACCTATCAAGTGATCCATTAGCCTTATACTTCAAATTATACACCCATTTTGAACCAATAATATTTGCGTTAGATATACGAGGAGCCAAATCCCATGTCCGCTATGTGCGAAGAGACTCCATCTCAGAATCCATGCAGTAACCCATTCAGGATCCTTAACAGTCAAGCGATGACATCGAGGCTCGGTCTTAGCAAATAAAGCACTCAGTAAACCAGAAATATCATAGTTGGACAAATCTTTGTACCCAAGAGTGCCGATATGAGGGTGAGTCGGATGACGAGAAGAAGGAACCAACGCAGGAGTTGATGCGCAACCTGAGGATAGCAGCTCGGAGGTGGACAGACACAAGGGAAAAATGGTTGGTGGTGGATGTATGGGAGAGGTAGAAGACATCGACATCACTGGAGGCGTGAATGCTGGAGCTGCGGCTGGTGGCATTGGCAGAACTGCTGGTCGTGCATGGGTTGTACGCATCGGTGGTGAGCTGGGCGCGTATGGAGGCGCGTGCGGCAAGTGGGTCAGTGCTGCTGGATACAGATTGGGCTTCTAGGTAGCATGCGGTAAACATAATCAATTTTCATATAAATCCTGAGCTCCCGATACATATTGTAAATTAGAATCATCCAAAATAATAGGACATTTGCCTGAAGTAGATGGGTCAAACACCTCCGAAATCACAGACAAAGGTCTAAAAATGTAGAAACATCAAGTGAAGGCAGATCCGTCGCAGTATCAATACTAGTAGTTGGAAAAAGCATCTCATCAAACCAAGCATGATGAGTGATGTACTCTTTCTTCGTAAGAGGATCAAGGCAAATATAACTCTTGTATTATGAACTATAACCCAAAAATATACATGGCATACTCCAAGGTACCAAATTATGTGCAGTATAAGGGTGTAAATACGAAAAAACTTGACAACCAAATGGATGAAAATTGGAGTAGTCAGGAGTCGTACAAAAAATAACATAGAGCGGAGACTGACCAGAAAAAATTGGCATTGACAGCCTGTTGATGATGTAGACTACTATAGAAAAAGCATCATACCAAAATGAATAATGTAGGATGGAATGAAAGAGCATCGACAATCTTTTCTCAGTGATGTGACGATGCTGCCGCTTTACACTACCATTGTGCCTTGGAGTGTAAGGACATGAAAGTTGATGATTAATGCCTTTTGAAGCAAAATGTGATCGCATGCGATGATTCAAAAACTCAGTTCCATCATCACTTTGAAGTACTTTACTTGTGGTAGAAACTGGTTCTAAAAAAAGCCTCAAAATGCATATAAGTCTCAATAAAATCAGACTTTCATCGCAGAGGATATAACCAGGTGAATCGAGAAAAATCATCAACCAAAATGACATAATAAGAATACCTGGCACGAGAATCAGCAAGAGAGGGTCCCCAAAGATCACAATGAACTAAATCAAGTATGCATGGTGGGCTTTTAAATTCGTACTAAAAGAAAGATGCTTGCCTTTTGCCATCTCACAATAGGGATATAAATGAGGCTTAGGCAGAAAACTAGTAACTGACAAACATCTAGAATTGCTTAAAGAAGAAATGATGTTGTGGGAAACATGGCCCAATCTACTATGCCAAAGTTCAAAAGATGCTTTAGAAGCACTCTAGGCAACAAAAGTAGATAAAACAGCACCACCAAAATCCAAAACATATAAACCTCCGTCAGGATGGCCTCTGCTAATAACACAACTAGTAACTTATTCGTAATAGTGAAAGAAAATTCATCTAAACAACTAATAGCAGTCATATCCAGAGTTAATTTGCTAATAAATAGAAATTTGTTTATTAATTTGTGGAACCACTAAAACATCATACAAGGATAATGAATCAAAAACTCAAAAATGGCCAACATGGTAATGTTAAGAACACAACCATTACCAAAAATAACACGATTGCTACAACAATAAGGAGTTATGTTCTCAAAAGCAAACTGAGAAGAGGTCATGTGGTTGGTCACATCAGAATCAGCTATCCAACGAGGTTGCATTAGATAGTGCGATGAACACCCAGGAGAAAGAGCTTCAAATACCAAGTGAGAATACATTGAGGCCGTGTGACCAGATTTCTTACACCACTGACTGCAACTAGTACCATTCACCATGCAATTTCGAGCAACAAGAAGCAACAAGACCTAGAACATCTCACCATTAGCACCGTGATTGATCAAAATGAGCCATAATACAACAACAATTTTTTGGGTGTTGACTGGATGCTGACGAGGCACTGAATGAGATTGCTGACTAGGAAGCTATCTTATGATAAAAAGACTTTCGCAAGAAATTGAAAATATTGCGATTAAATGATCACTCATGAGATAAACACATCAGTGGACAAAATGCGGATTTCAACATTGAACAAAAATAACGTCAGTTGATGAACGCACGTGATCACACGTGCTGTAAAGGGCCATCGTGTATGAGGATAGTCGTTCGTGATGGACACGCATCTGACATAAAAAAAGGAAGTCAGATAAAAATTGGATCTGGCCACTAACCCGCGAGAATGCCGGTACGAGCAAAAAGGACGCCAGACCACCATGCGGATAAGAAGGGAGGTCGGAAGGAATGCCAGGACCACCATAAGGAGAAGATGACCTGCAGCGGCTCAAGGATGGAATCGAGAGAAGTTGCCCGAAATAAGAGAGATCACGGATGAATCAGATCGATTGCACAACATGGACTTGTGATTGGTGGACGAAGATCGCTCGACCAAGCAATTGAAGGAGAGTACGAGCTGAGCAGGCGGCAAATTGAGCTAATCGGACAGGATGGAGACTCGCCCAAAGACAAGATGGTTGCCCAAAAAATTGAAGAAGGCGGCCAGATTGGACCAAAAGGCAATGGAGAACGGCATCAGCCGGTCTAAAAGGTACGAGAAATTTTTTGTTGTAATTTTGGGAAAAGAGAGATAAAAGTTAGAAATTTTTAGAGAGATACCACGACAGAAAAATAAAATCACAAATTATTTTGACTCTGTGAAGATATATAGTGAGTACAATTGGTATACTAAATAGAAACAAATATGTAACAAGATATATACCAAACTAATCATAAAGGGCATTTCTTTATTCTAAATCGTTTAATTCTCTATAACATGCTTCATCTGCCAGCGAGAAGGCGCCACGTGGGGGTGGGGGTAGGCGAGCCTCCTGATTGATTTTTATAATTCTCCTATAAATAAGGATGAAACAAATAGGGGTGTTCATGAACTGGTCCGGACCGGTAAACTTGACTGAATCAGACTGGAATACAATGAGCTGAACTGGACATTTAGAATTCCGGTCCAGTTTTCGGTCAAAGATTTTTTAGAATTCTGGGTTCTAGCCTGGTCTGGTCCAAGACTGGATTTTTTTGGTCCGGACCGGATGGACTGGTAACGTAGTCTTATATAAATATTTTTAATGTATTTACAATAAATTTTTTAACTAGTTAAATTTATTTCCGTTGGGCTTGTATTCTTCCATATTTTGATGCAAATATTTTTTTTAATAACTTCTAGTTTACTATCCTTTAAAAGGAAAATTATAATTATTAATTTTCCAACACCAATTTCTTTTATAGAAGAATAAAGTCCAGTCCGCACCGATCCAAAATTGGAATAATTTCGGTTTAGTCTCGGTCCTACACAATCACCAACCGGTATGGTCCTCAGTCCAAACTATTTTGTGATTCCAGTTCCATTCCTAACCAGTTTTGGTTCGGTTTGGTCTTGGACCGATGAACACCCCCAGAATAAATCAAGTTATTATGAAAAGATGGGACATCCACTTTAACTAAAGTGTTTGGCCAAGAAACCCCAATCCCACTCTTAGATGAGAGAATTTGCAAAGCAGCCTGCTGCTTGAGCTGTCTTATACTGTTTTAACAATTATTATAAAATCATCTCCAATTCAAGCATCAAATTAGTAAAAGTCACTTGCTACGTCACCATAACAAACCCTCAAGGTAAAAAACAATTTTCAATGCACGGTCTCTTGCAAAATTCAATTTGACGTGACTAAAATTTGAATCAACCCCTTCAAATAGACTTTCTGAATATTGAGGCTCATATTGATGCTCTTAATGTGTCTAGTCAGCATATTAGCCAAAACAATTCACTTTTAATGTATTTATCCAAATTTAACAGCCCAAAATTTATATAATTTTAATTTAATAAATATACACTCGTATTGTAAAAGTTATACATTTAATTATTTCATTTATTAATTCAATTATATTATATTTTATATTATACTAACTAAAGATATAAGTATTTTATAATTTTAAACACTCCCAAATTGCAAAACTACATAATTGTTATTAATTTTTAAAATTTATATAAAATTTAAAAAGCTATATTATAAATTATAGTGGAAATTTAAGTTCAAAAATATCTATTTATATTATCATTAAGTTCATAAAAAAATAAAATTATTTGTATATGCAAAATCATTGGAATATGAGTTTTGATAGAGAGTTAATAAAAATTAAAAATGATATTAATGTAATATGTAATAGTAAAATATTGTGACAGATACATTGAAATTTAGTGCACGATGCCTGCATTGGAGATGAAAGTTTTATTAATCTCTGTAATCAATGTTTTTCTATCTACGTCACACATAAGCTCTATGACAATTCGCCATGTGTCTAATATATTTGTGGATGATGATTTTTGTATTGGAGATTCTCTAATGGAACTAGAATATAAGACATTTGAATCCATTTGACGAATTACTTTTGTATAAATAATGTAAACTATTTTCCCCTTTAGTTCATGCTGGGCTCTTTTGTAAATAATGTAATTTAATTTTATCTCTTTTTGTCCTACTTCATTTTTTGTTAATTTTCTTTAGCTATTTTTATAATATAAATTGACTTGAATAATATTTTTAAGGGATGTGTTTGATGGAAATGTACTTAGAATTAAACAGACTTACTTGAAAAGTCGTGTGAGCCCATCTTAGCTTTTGCTTCAAATATGCCTTCTACTTTTAATATAAGTATTTTTAAACTGTTTACTAAATAGTAAAAGTTTCTTAGCTCATAAATTGTATATAAATTATGTCATACACACCTCAAAAAAAGTTCTGGCTATTATTTTTTAAAATTTCTTACGTGCTTTCAACCATTTAAAACATAATCGCATGCGATAATGAGACGCTTAAATTGAAGATTTAACGGGATGTCTCGTAATCTAGAATTGGATGAGTTCTTATAAAAATAGAATTAAAAATATAGAATTGAAGCTTTTAATTTGAAATATGTTTAAGTTCTTAGTGACAAGACCGTTGTTGTGGTATTCCGAATTTAGTTGAACAATCGATATTCACTGTATAACGCCTTGATCCTGCAAAACAAGTCTCGGAAATGATTCTGGGGAAAAGGTTCTAACGATCAAGTCACCACTCTCTTGTAGAGCATTAGTGTTTCTTAGTTTAGACTTATTTACCTCATTCAGTGTTATTCTCCTTGTATTTATAGATGTCCACAATCGTGGTTCCTTATTGTCAGCTTATGAGATCGTGGGTTGTATCATGGTTCCTACAATCTTGGTTCGTGGTTGAACGTCAAACGTGGTTCCGTATTTATTGATTCACTTCCAAGTATTTCAGACAAGCCTCCACCTTTCTCGGTTCGTTAACCCTACTTTTGTTTCAGTCATAGGCTAGGTCTAAGAGCCAGCAGCCTTTAATTTTTGGGCTAGTGATGTGGTCCATGGGTTAGATATACACCATAAGCCCACTCCCTAGCCATGAAGCATAGGAAACACGAAGCGATGACTTCGTTTGTGGAATGTATACGAACTGTTATTTCGTGAATTTGTTAAGATGTAATAACTTGTTCGTCATTGATGTAACCAAGATTATTTTTGCGAAGTGTTTCTTCCTTCTTGGCTAAACTTGCGATTTTGTTAGGGTTTTTTATTTTGAATTTGAATCTTTATATTGAATCTTTATTGTATGTGTCGTACTTCCAATAGACTTAAATGTTTGAGATTTTGTTTCATTGAATCGAGATTTCCTCCTTTTTATTCGTTGTACAGTTCCGAGGTTTACTCTCCTTCTATTATATTTTCCCCCTTTATAATTGCTTCAATTTTTTATGACTTAACTCTGTCACTATTCAGTGTATTGCATCCCTTCATATATCAGCGTCAGAGTTAGGTCACATTCTAAAAATGTAGGTCACTCTTTGTTAGACATTCATAATTTCTTGTCTAATTTCCTCCTCTTAGCCTTTTAGTTTCTTAAATTAAATTCCATAACCTTTTTGGATTCTTTTTCTTCTTCTTCCTGCCCTCTTTATCGCTCCAGCTCTTCGTCATAATCCATCATCTCGTTAGTTTCCTTGTTCTTAATCTACTCACTTTCTAAGACAATTGTTATGGGGTGAGAAGACACACCTTTGGGTAACATCCAGTTACCATATGTGAAAATGCTAAAAAATTTACTAGCATGTGTGACTTCGTTGTCATGGGGCCTTTAATCTGTGACTTAGTGATGTGGTCCATGGGCTAGGTATACACCATGACTTACTTACCTCATTAAGTGTCGCTCTCCTTGTATTTATAGATATCCACAATCGTGGTTCCGTATTGTTAGCGTCAGAGATCGTGGGTTGCATCATGGTTCCTACAATCTTGATTCATGATTGATAGTGAAATGTGGTTCTATCTTTATCGGCTCATGGTCAAATCCTTCAGACAAACCTCCACCTTTCTTGGTTCGTTAATCCTACTCATGTTTCAGTCCTGAGTTGGACGTAAGGACCAGTAACTTTTAATTTGTGGGTTAGTGATGTGGTCCATGGGCTAGGTATACACCCACTAGGTATATGGGTCACTCACCTTATTGATCATGATTGAAACTGGCGTGTGCTCTTAGTTAAGAACCTGTTTCCATAATAAATTGCGAAACAAATTCTTATTATGAGAATTCCAAGGTCCACTGGCACACTAGAGAAGTATTAGATTAGTTGGTCCCTTCGAATACATGCAGTTACCTAGTCAAGATAGGGTATAAGTCAGGTCTACAAACAACTCAACAAGCTACAATATAAGGAATTCTTAATAATACCAGAATTTGGGGAAAAAACTATGAAGGATCAAATTACCTAAGAGGTTCAAATTCTTGGTATGGATGATTTGAGCAAAAGCTATTCCTCCAGAAAATGAGCTGCACAAAAGAGGTGTCAGTATTAGTCCTATTTTCTTAATATGCTTTTCTTCAATACCTTTCGATTTGTGAAATAATCCTGTAGGCTAGTTAGCTTCACTTATCTCGGGAATTGAGTAATCCCGAAGGTTAGTTGATCAATTTTTTACGTGACTTACTAGTGTTTAGCGAGATCCCTCGTTTCGTCAAAGATCTAAAATTTTGCAATCCAGAGTTATCACAAGGAGATTCATATCAGTTGGTATCAAACCAAAGCGAAAGATCCTTGTGGACTAAAATCTTCAGGGGTTTCCAGTTCTTACTTAATTTTGTTTTCTAAATTTTGTGGTAAATTTATGAACTCATTCGTGTCATATTTTAACTATTTTTGTTTGATCTTTCTTAGCAGGAGGATTGAATCTAGAGTCGAAGAACGTCGAAGGGTCCGAGAGTTAGAATACTTCGGTATTACTCTCCGCCTTATACTTCATCAATCGAGTCAGGAGGACGTCGAAGGGTCTGAGCGTTAACAAGTATTATCCTTCTTCACCTCCCCGGTCAGTTTCATAGTTTTTAGGTAGCTATACAGTTTATGTGTTTGCTATATTTTTCGTCCACTTTTTTTGAAGAATTATTGCATGCTCATAATTCTATTTGTTTTCTTTATCGTTCTTTGATTCCGTAACCTAGAATTGTTCTTTGATTCGTGTTTAAACCTTATACACAAAAAAAAATTAAAATAATAGAGTGTTTTGTGTCTTTCCAGATATAGTATCATATTCTTGATTCTTGCGATTTTGAATACCTCGAAGTTCATTTGAATATAGAGGAAGTTGTCGCGGATTTCTTATTCCAAGTTTTATATAGGAAATTTTGGGTTCCAAACATTTTGAAAATTAAAACAAAGAATAGCAGATTTTGGGTTTTGAAATCGGGAAACCATGGTTTAAAATTGGAAATTTGGGACAGTTTTGTAATTTTCAAAAGTTTGGGGCTGTTTTACAATTTTTGAAAATTTGGAAATTGCACACGGTTGTAATTACTTGGGGATTAAGAACCTATTTTGAGTGATATATTTTGAGTAAGATTCAAATTAATAGCTGAAAAGGAAAGAAGAAAACAAGGAAATCTAATTTGAAAAAGGAAAAGGAAACAAAATCCTAATATGAATTGGAAAAGTGAATTCAATTGAGTTTGGGCGTGGGAATTGGAGCAGAAATTTTATTTTGGGCAGCAAGTAAGACCAAAAATATTTTTCAAAGAAAGATTAGGGTTGGGATAGCTAATCCAAATTGTTTTTGGAAAAGTTAATTCAGTTTTTTGAACTTATTTGTTGCCTATATAAAAGTATTCTTGTTTGGAACATAACTTCTTCATCGCAGCTCTGATTCGTTCCATTGAAATTGAGTTTTATTCCTTATTATTTTTATAATTTGGATTTCTAGATCTTAGAGCCCAATTTTGAGTTTCTATATTTTTAAATTTCGAAATAGGATCTGCAGTACATTTTTCCTATATTGCTTTTAAATTTGTGGTGAATTGATTGCGAGTTGTGAGTGCTATACACTTGGTGAGTGACCTTAATAAACAAAGGGAAGGGGGGGAGACAATTTTTATTACTAAACATTTATTTTCTTAGCAGGTTAGCGGAGATGGCAGACGATCTCAACAATGTGCCACTGACAAACATGTCCAATAGTAGGTGTGGTGAGCAGATACGACATGAGGTACTAGACAGTTGGGAGCGACATCTTATCAAACCCAATGAACACGATCCAGATCACTTTGTTGTTGCATTTAATGCACTTGTTGGTGAGGTACGGAGATTAGCGAGAAAAGTTGACAGCTTGGCACCACCTACCCCACCATCCACGGTTGTGAGGGATGACCCTCATAAATTTTTTCACAGATTAAGGTTGTGGTAGTTCTGATAAAGGTTCCAATGAATAGAAAGGCGATCACACTGAGGAACTTCAAGAGCGCATCACCACGACATGAATCATGATTCTCAAAGAAGGACAAGGGCTAATTCAAGTTCAGGTTCAAGTTTATATTTTTCTTGAAATATCCAGGGGTTGAAGTATAATATCCCTCGATTCGATGGTCAACATAATCCGGTGAAGTGTCTTGATTACGAGCGACAGATTGAGAATCTGTTTGATCTCAAAAACTATCGGGAGGAATACAAAGTTAATGTGGTGAAAATTTCTTCACTCACTATGCAGATGAATGGTGGAAAAATTTGAAAGTAAAAAGACAACTTGTCGGGAAGAGACCAATCTCCACTTGGGAGAGGTTGAAGACCGAGTTTTGCCATTGACATGTTCTTCCTACTTATATGATGGAACAACATTCTTATCTGGCCAATATGAAGAAATGAAATCACATAGTTGATGAATACTGGCAAGATCTAGAGTTGACCAGGGGAAGCGTTGGAATGAAAGAAAACGACGCATTCATAAAAAAAAT
>JAULKJ010320032.1:0-10521 GCA_032355405.1 Rubia balearica
CGCGGGACAAGTATACCAGGAGGACCGAACCATTTCCATACGGTTTGCCACCACCCGGGGGATTGAAGGCAAGATCACTCACTACTTAGGGGCTCACATTACGACCTTGAGTGGGATCTTGCTCACAATCCCGAGCACCTTGTGGCATACTCCCTTGGTGCACCGACATGGCGACCGTACCACACTTGGCGGGAGTTTCACTTTTATGGCGCTTCATCATTGTTCTATTTGGCATCATGATCATTTTCACGCAAGGTTTGCACTGAGAGGTATATGCCCCAACCGGGGTCCTCCTCCAGCAAAGCCTTCGCTCTATGTATCACTCGTCTCGCTACTCGGGGGCAAAGAAGGGTTACCAATCCTTACTCAGCCACTGTGCCTCACGGCATCACGAGGAGACATTCACCGGCGCGTAGCACTACATGCTAGTTAGGACTACTGCCTAGACCGATGACTTTTGCACTAGCTCATCACTTGTTAGGCCACATGCTTAGCCAGACTGATGTTTGTACTTAGGATCTCATTTGATAGTTTTCCTCTGCTCGGGACCACTAGGGTTTCATATTTTGAACGGGGCTGCGACCCTGTAGCGCTCGTTTTGTACATTGTGACACTTTCGTTTTGGTTTTATGCTTACTTACATATTTTAGTCGAAAGAGCTCTCAGTGAAGTAGAGAAAACTCTCTCTAGGAAGAACCTCTCTCTCCCTAGAGTTGCTTCACTCGATCTGCTCCCTTCAAGCTCTTCTCAAGCATTTATTGTGGTTGTTCAATATATTTTCGGAATGAGCATTTATTACTGATTAATTTGATACCAGATTTGTACTATGTGAAACCAGATCCTCTTGAGTTCATTGAATACCCCTCGCGGGTTTTCAAATGGGTCTCCATTTTGCTTCTTCCCAACTGATCTAAAGGTTCAATCTTTGTTATGCAAATCATTTCTGGAGCAATATTCTTTCGGATTTGAAGATACCCACTTGCTCAAGGTGCTCAATCGGCCGTCATTTTCTGGATTTCACGCAAAGGCACTATTCACGCCGGACATAACTTTGGACGGAAACAAAGGTTCAATCTTTGTTATGCAAATCGTTTCTGGAGCAACATTCTTTCGGATTTGAAGATACCCACTTGCTCAAGGTGCTCACTCGGCCGTCATTTCCTGGATTTCACGCGAAGTCACTATTCACGCCGGACATAACTTTGGACGGCAACAACGGTTAATACACCTTGGATATTCTGGGCTCTTGCTTATTGTTCATATCATCGGTCAAGCATCTCAATTTCAGGTCACCTTGAACACTCTTTTCAGATTTGATATTTGTGTACTTGTTATGCAAATTGTGGGTCGCCTTCATTTCCGAGTGATATTTGGGATTGCAATGTCCAGATTCTTGTCTTTTGCATTCTAGTGCTTCTTGTCAATACCATGAGTATGACTTTCGAATTGCTATTTTGCCCTGTTCTATACTCTGTGCTAATTGGATCTGTTTTAGGGTCATTTCTGAAGCATAAATTCGCCTCTTGCTGCTAGTTACTCCATAAATCTGCCCACTTCATCCATAGCACTTGCAGTGCATTATTAGCTACTTGTGGATTTGTTGTAATTTGCATGCAACTCGGGTTTGTGTAATTCAACTTTGTTACACATTTGCCTCTATTTCTTGGAACATTCAAATCTGCTCTGACCGTGCTTTGTTTCATAAATTCTGCTTCTCTTAGTTCATTGCACTTGCCGTGCATTATTTGCTAACTTGTGAACCATCGCACTTGCCGTGCATACTTGCTTCATTGTAAGTCGCACTTGCCGTGCATTTGTGTTGTTATTCTCTCTTGGTACTCCGGGAAAGGATTGCAACCTGCCCGGGAAGCTGTTTAAGCTACTGCAGGTGGAATACTACAAAAACAAAAACAAAATCTTCCCACTATGGTTGGAATTCTCTTCAGTATCGGGTCTTACTTTTAGTGCCTCAGATTAGTGAAGCTTGGTTTCTGGAATTCTAAGGACTTCTTTCGGGTCTTTTCTGAGATTCTGGGATTCTATTCGCAATGGAAAGTGACAAAGGCAAGACCACTCTCACAAGCTCATGGCGGGTTAGGCATGACGCATCTTCTTCGGCATCAAGGACCCTAGGAGAATCAGATACCATTTCCAATCCAAGACCTCCTCCCACCACTTACCGAGATGCTCTATCCCGCCCTCCAACACGCCCCACCACTTATCGACAAGCTGCTCCCCGCCGTCCAACATTTACCCCACTCGGCCCTCCACCACCTACTAGCAAGTTCCACATATCCTCGGCTCAACTCCTCACCAAAAAACAAGTTGTCGACACTCTTGTCATACTTGAGGATGATTGCTACGAGGTGGAGGAGTACAAAGAGTTTTGCCTCTTGGGTGTTTTCGGTGGGAAAGTTCCTAGCAAGGCCAATGTGATACAACTCACTCGGACGTGGCCACACCGATGCCGTGTTTTCTTTAGGCCAAATGATTATATGCTCTTTATGTTTGACAATGCCGAGGAAAGGGATGCAATCTTGAATGGTGATGACCATTATGTCCACGGAAAGAAACTCTTCCTTAGATTGTCCCCCGAAGATGGCTCCCTAAAAATCGAGGACTTTTGCATCAAACCTGAGTGGGTTATCTTTCCGGATTTGCCAAGGCCTCTTTGGCATCCGAATGCTATGTCTAGCATCACTTCCATTTTGGGAGAACCGGTTTGCATCGATGTCCTCACGCTACAACGAAAGCCTATGGCACAAGCTAGAGCGTTAGTCCATATTGATACGTCAAAGAAGCCAAGAGAGTCTATTCCAATAACTTGGAATAATGGGGAGACACTTGATCAATTTGTGAAGTATGAAAATATGAAGAGCTTTTGCATCCGTTGTGACCGAAATGGCCATTACGCAGATTCATGCCCGCGGGAGTAACAAAGGCAGCATCATCCGGAGGACAAGGTTGGTGAATCGGACTCGGTATCAATGGGAGTGGATAAACCGGTAGCTGATATGGTTCAAGCCGAGGGTGCTGTTTCTGATACTAGTAGCGGCACTCCGAGTGGTTTCTCACACTTAAAAAAGAGCTATGTTTATTCGACCGATGACCCATCGGGTGACCTTCCCAGTATTCAGTTTGAGAAGTTTGGTTTCTCCCATCCCGGCCACAAGCAAACCGATGGGCCGAGTACCCCTCTTAGTGAAGACCACGCTCCAGTTTTTGGGACAACCGATGGCCCGCCCTTATTGTTACAAAATCCTGCCCCAGAGGATCATCACCGAGACTTCCTCCCAACTGATTTTGCCGAGGAGCACAACCGAATAGACATTCTCACAGGGGTGGAACCGGAAATAGACCAACCGAAGAAGAAGAAAAAGAAGCGGGCAAAGAGTATAAAACTTTCCGAGGACATTGAGCTGGATTCTGAGGCCGACATGGATGAGGAGACCACGGCTGTTGCCCCCCTTCCACCCCTGCCACCACCTAAAAAGAAAAAAGATGTAAGGAAAAGCATAAGCATCTCGGATGAAGACCAAAATAGCCAAAGGGCAAGGAAAATCAAGGCTGCCAAGAAAAAGAAGGCAAAGGTGCAAAGAGTCTTGGTGGAGTTCCCAAACATTTCGATGCTCTCACCCGCGGTCCTCGGGAAACAAAAGCGACCTAGCGGCGGTGGTAGGCGAGTACCCACCTTGGGTGGTCCATGAAGCTAGGCTCATGGAACATAAGGGGCTTGAACCATCCCACAAAAATGGTCGCTTTGCGACGGTTCATTTCTGAAAATAAACTAGCAATATGTGGTGTTTTAGAAGTAAAAATGAATAAAGAAAAATTTGAAAATTATATGAGAAGAAGTTATAGGGGCTGGGCCTTCACCCAAAATTTTGATGTCATTAATAATGGAAGATTGGCGGTCATATGGAACACAAGGGAAGTGGCTGTCCAGGTCATGGGTGTAACCGAACAAGCTATTCACTTGAAAATCACTTGCAAGTTTACGGGGACATGTTTCTTGTGCACATTTGTATATGGCCTCTACACGGTGGTCAACCGTAGAAGACTATGGAACGAGTTACGCAACTTCGGAACAACCTTGACCGAACCATGGATGGTACTTGGGGACTTCAATTGTATTCTATCGTCCAATGATAAGATTGGAGGTGTTGATTTATCGAGTTACTTCATCCGCGATTTTAATGATACTTGTGCGGCTTGCTCACTTGTGGATTCCCCATCATTTGGCCCTTGGCACACTTGGAGAGGTCCGGACCGTATTTTGGCAAAACTGGACAGGGTCCTTTTAAATGATTATTGGGGGAACGGGTCATGCACGACATTCTATATGGGATTTCAGTCCCGTATGGATCATAGAGCTTTAATTGCCAACATCTCAAACGGTGAAACAACGGGCAATAGACCCTTCCGCTTTCAAAATATGTGGAATGAACATCCAACTTGTAAGGAAATTGTGCAACAATGTTGGGACGTGCGGGTCACGGGATCAAAACAGTTTGTGGTTGCAACCAAGTTGAAAAACCTGAAGAGGCCTCTTCGGGAACTAAACAAGAGTGAGTTCAACAATATCTCCGAAAGGGCATTGATGGCGAATATGGAGCTGGATAACACAATAGAGAATATGGACATATTGAATGCCAGTATCGAAGACTGGACGGGAATTCAGAAACTGAGCGACAAGGCTTGGTTCCTTGAAGATGCAGCCAGGAGGTTCATTGCACAGCGAAAAAAGACAAGGCACCTTCTTCTTTCCGACAAGGGCAGCAAATATTTTCATGATCTAATCAAGAGTTCTGGGGGTCATTCACCGATTACGGCTGTCATGGACTTGGAGGGTAATCTCATCACGGGTCAGGGCAGAATTGGTCAACTGTTCGTTGATTTTTACACCGATCTCTTCGGTAAGGCAGTAAGTCGAACTCCCACTGATCTCAACATATTGCAAAGAGGCCCAACAATCAGTACCACTGATAGAGCATGCTTAGGAATGGGGGTATCCGCGCTCGAAATCAAACAAGCTATTTTCTCGATGGACAACGATAAGGCGCCAGGACCGGATGGATTCACACCGGCTTTTTACAAAGCCCACTGGGATACTATAGGGCAGGATATTGTTGCAGCAGCACTTGATTTTTTTGACTCGGGGAAAATACTGAAACAGATCAACCATACGTCAATTTCCCTCATCCCGAAGAAGGAAAATAATCCCTCCGTCAGTGACTTTAGGCCAATCTCTTGCTGCAATGTGATGTATAAAATCATCACCAAGGTCATTGCGACAAGGATTGCGGGTGTTCTCCCCTCGATTATTGATGAATCACAAACTGCTTTTGTTGAAGGCCGATCAATAACGGACAACATCATGCTCGCGGAAGAGATTATAAGAGGCTATGCGAGGAAGAAAAACTCGGCGAGATGTGCAATTATGGTCGATATAAGAAAGGCTTTCGATACCGTTTCTTGGGACTTTCTTCGGGAGGTACTATGTGGTCTTGGCTTTCCAGACCGAATGATTCGATGGATCATGGAATGCGTTTCTACCCCCACTTTCTCGGTCAAGGTAAACGGGGCATTGCATGGTTTCTTCTCGGGACGAAGAGGCCTCCGCCAGGGAGACCCTATGTCTCCAATGCTATTTGTTATTTGCCTTGAGTATTTCTCTCGACTTATGAGAAGTGCCACAGCCACTCCCTTGTTCGGATTTCACCCGAGATGCGAGCCTTTGAGGATATCGCATTTGGCATTCGCCGATGACCTAATACTTTTCTCCAAAGGCAACCGGAACTCAGTTGGGGTCATGATGCAAGTCCTGAATCAGTTTGAAAGAGTTTCGGGTTTGGCAATAAATGCGGCCAAATCACAAATTTACTCGGTGGGGGTGCAAGAGGACTTGAGTTTCACCGGAATACCGTTTGGTCAACTGCCCGTACGCTACCTTGGCGTCCCACTTGATTCCCAAAAACTCAAGATCCCCCAATTCTCCCCCCTTATTCAAGCGGTCAACAATGCCATCTCAAATTGGAAGGGTTATACCCTATCTTATGCGGGTCGTCTCGAGCTTATTCGATCGGTTATTCAGGGAATCATAGGGTTTTGGATTCAGCAAGTACCGTTGCCGAAAGGAGTAATCCAGCATCTCACTTCAGTTTGCAGACGTTTCTTATGGAACAGTAAATCTGCCCCGGTCTCATGGAAGAAGATATGCAGGACGATTGAGGAGGGCGGCCTCGGTTTAAGGGACATTGCTACTTGGAATGAAGCATTGCTATCAAAACAAGTCTGGAATTTTCATTGCCGAAAGGAAAGCCTTTGGGTCAAATGGGTGCATTCCCACTACATAAAGTCAGCCGATTTTTGGACTTGGAGGCCTTCAAAGTATAATTCCTCGGCTCTCATCCGATACCTCATGAAGATAAGGGACCGTTTACTTGCTGATTATGGAGGAAGAAATGCTACCGTTCAAAGGCTAGCAAATCTGACCACACCCAAGGGTTTGGACTCAAAGATGATCTACGACGAAATGGTTGGGAGACTAGAGCAGCAGCGCATTTTTCGTCTCTTATGGAATGGGTCATATCCGCCTAAGTACTCTTTCTTGGCTTGGCGGGCGGTCAGAAATAGGCTTCCGACAAGAGATAGACTTCGAGACTACCATGGAGACAAGCATTGCCCTTTGTGCGGCATGGTCGCGGAGACAGCCGATCACCTTTTCTTTGCTTGTAATTTTTCGAGGGAGGTATGGGGTCCCGTCAAGGAATGGCTCGGTCTTCGCAGGATGTGCTACACGATTAGAGGATCCGTAAGATGGGTCATGAGGGAAGCACACGGTGACAAATGGAAAGCAAGAACGGGCATTCTCGCAGTTTTGACAACCGCTTATTACATATGGAAGGCGAGGAATGCATTGGTAAAAGAGGGAAAGCCAGCTTCAATACCGGACCTAAGGCACACGGTTTTCACGCAGATTTACACTTTGCTTTACAAGCTCCTTCCGGATTTTCGGCATGATCAACCAATTCTCCACCCGACTTAGTGTTAGCTTCATTTGTGTAAATTTTGTGGCTCTTTTGATTCATGTAAATAGGGACTATTTGTAACTTCGAGACAGGATGGCTACCTGCTAGAAGGAAAACTTAAGCCATTTTTGATTGCATTATGGTTTCAGGTCGGTGATCCCATAGCAAAGCAAATCCCGACCCATGTTCATGGCCGGTTGAACATGGTACCCAAAACCCGGCCCTCCCTTAGTAGAACGCGCTAAATGCGCCACAACGTCGAACCGCACGGTTAAGCGCTTCAAATTAATGCCTCGTCGGTGGCATTGATGTGGCTACAAATCCGACCGGTGCATTACACCGGTAGTGCACGGTAATCCAAATTCCGGTCTTTGGTGCCTCTCGGTGGCACCATCGTAGTTCTAAACCCGAAATTGTACGATCTTCCGGTCTCGTACAACAACACCAAACCCGGACATGGTTCTCCACTAACCAAAAGTGGTAACGGTAGTATAGACTGCTACGCGGGGTCGAGCGGTTAATTCGACCACTTTGGTGTCTTATCGGTAACACCATCGTACCCAAAACCCGATTTGTGCACCAGCCGGTGATGCACAATACACTCAAATCCGGACATGGTTCGCCGCTAACCAAAAGTGGTAATGGTAGTCTGACTACTACGCGGGGCCTAGCGGTTAATCCGGTCACTTTGGGGTCATGTCGGTGGCATCATCGTATCATAATTCCGACTTGTGCCCCCACCGGTGACGCACAATAGAGCCAAACCCGGTTATGGTTGCCCACTTACCAAAAGTGGGGATGGTCGTTCTAGAATGGCCACTTTGTTACCATATCGGTGGTGCATCGTATCACCAATTCCGATCTGGGCTACTCCGACGGTGTAGAACAGTAACATCAAATCCGTCAATGGTTGTCCACTTACCAAAAGTGGAGTGGGCATTTACAGAATTGCCACGCCGGTATACGCGGGACAAGTATACCAGGAGGACCGAACCATTTCCATACGGTTTGCCACCACCCGGGGGATTGAAGGCAAGATCACTCACTACTTAGGGGCTCACATTACGACCTTGAGTGGGATCTTGCTCACAATCCCGAGCACCTTGTGGCATACTCCCTTGGTGCACCGACATGGCGACCGTACCACACTTGGCGGGAGTTTCACTTTTATGGCGCTTCATCATTGTTCTATTTGGCCGGGTGTCAGGTCGGCATGCCGGGGTCAGGTCGGCAAGTCTGGTCAGGGTCAGGTTGGGTCAGGGTCGGTCAGGTCGGGTCGGGTCGTTGGTCGTGGTCAGGTCGTGGGTTGTGGTCAGGGTCGGGGGTCGGGTCGGGGCAGGTCGACCTGTCAGGTCGTGTCGGGGTTTTAGGGTTTAGGGTTTAGGTCGGGTCAGGCAGGTCAGGTCGGGCCAGGTCTGGACGGGTTGGGTAGGGGTCGGGTCGGGGTAGAAGTTAGGTCTGGCGGGTCGAGGTCGGGCGGGTAGAAGTTAGGTCGGGCGGGTCAGGGTCGAGGTCGTGTCGGGGTTGGGGTCAGGCCGGACTGGCTGTGGGTCGAGTTAGGTCGGGGTCGGGTTAGGTCGGGGCCCACGGGTCAGGGTCGTGGATCGGGTTAGGATCGGCGGGTCGGGACGGTTGGGTTGGGGTAGGGGTAAGGGTCGGTTCAGGGCAGAAGTTGGGTAGAGGTCGGGGTCGTGGGTCATGTCGGCATGCCGGGTTCAGGTCGGCAGGTCGGGACAGGTCGGCCAAGTCAGGGCCGAGGTCGGTCGGGTAGGGGTCAAGTCGGGAGGGTCGGGTGTCAGGTCGGGTCGGTCGGGTAGGGGTCGAGGTGGGGTAGAAGTTAGGTCGGGCTGGTCAGGGTCGAGGTAGAAGTTAGGCAGGTCAAGTCGGCTTCGGTCGATGTCGGGGTACTGGTCGGGTCAATCGGGATCGGGTCGAGGCCGTGGGTCAGGTCGGCATGTCGTGGTCATGTCGGCAGGTCAGGTCGGGGTAGGGTCGAGTCGGGTAGAAGTTAGGTCAGGTCGGGGTAGAAGTCGGGTCCGGTCGCGGTCGGGGTAGTGGTCGGGGTTGAGGTCGGGTCAATCGGGATTGGGTCGAGGCCGTGGGTCAGGTCGGGGTAGAAGTCGGGTCGGGTCGGGTCAGGGTAGAAGTCGGGTCGTGGGCAGGACGGGGTCGTGGGTAAAGTCGGCATGCCGGGCCAGGTCTGGACGGGTTGGGTAGGGGTCGGGTTGGGTAGAAGTCAGGTCGGTTCGGGGTCAGGTGGGTAGGGGTCGGGTCGGTGTTGTAGTTTTGTGCAAGTATATCAAACATGATTATGTATAGAGAGACTGTTTTTGAGAGTCGGGTAGAGGTCGGTTCGGGGTCGTGAGTCAGGTCGGGACGGGTCTGGAAGGTCAGGGTCGAGGTCAGGGCTGGTCGGGTCCGGGACAGGGTAGAAGTCAGGTCGGGTACGGGTCAGTCGGGTCGGGGTCATGGGTCAGGTCGGCAGGTTGGGATGGGTCGAGGTAGGGGTCGGGTCGGGTAGAAGTCAAGTCGGGTCGGGTCAGGGTCAAGTCGGGAAGGTTGGGGTCGGGTCGAAGAAGGGATCGGGTTATAGAAGTCAGGTCGGGGTCAGGACGGGGTCGTGGGTAAAGTCGGCATGCCAGGGCCAGGTCTAGACGGGTTGGGTAGGGGTCGGGGTAGAAGTTAGGTCTGGCGGGTCGAGGTCGGGGTGGTAGAAGTTAGGTCGGGCGGGTCAGGGTCGAGGTCGTGTCGGGGTGGGGGTCAGGCCGGACTGGCCGTGGGTCGAGTTAGGTCGGGGTCCGGTCATGTTGGGGTCGTGTTAGGTCGGGGCCCACGGGTCAGTGTCGTGGTCAGGGTCGGGGTCTGGTCGTGGGTTGGATTAGGATCGGCTGGTCGGGACGGTTGGGTAGGGTAGGGGTCGGTTCAGGGCAGAAGTCGGGTAGAGGTAGGCATGTCGGGACGGGTCGGCATGCCGGGTTCAGGTCGGCAGGTCGGGACGGGTCAACCAGGTCAGGGCCGAGGTTGGGTCGGGATCTGGGTAAGGTCGGGTGGGCCCTGGGTCAGGTCGGTCGGGTAGGGGTCAAGTCGGGAGGGTCGGGTGTGAGGTCGTCATGCCCGGGGTCAGGTCGTCAAGTCTGGTCGGGGGGTCAGGGTCAGGTTGGGTCAGGTCGGGCAGTCGGGTCTGGTCGGGGGTCGGGTAGGGGCAGGTCGACCTGTCGGGTCGTGTCGGGGTTTTAAGGTTTAGGTCGGGTCATGCAGGTCATGTCGGGCGTCGTGGGTCGGGTTGGAATGCTGGGTTTAGGTCGGCAGATCGGGATGGGACGGGTAGGGGTCGAGTCGGGGTAGAAGTCGGGTCAGGGTAGAAGTCGGGTCGCGGGTAGGACGGGGTCGTGGGTAAAGTCGGCATGCCGGGCCAGGTCTGGACGGGTCGGGTAGGGGTCGGGGTCGGTCGGGTCGGGGTAGTAGTTTTGTGCAAGTATATCAAACATAA